>BMAC01000073.1:644537-665712 GCA_014905375.1 Phtheirospermum japonicum
CCAAGTCAGTGAAAAACTACTCAGTTTTTGCTGTTCGCCTGGGCTGCTAACTCGATGGCTACTTTTTTCGCATTTTTCCAGCGGGACTCTTCCTCAACATTTATAGCCAATAGATGGCTGGATAAAGAGACCACAATGGGTTGCAGTTGTGAGAAAAGGGGGGGGGGGGGGAGAAAGTAATATAGTTTTCGAGTTTGTACACCCAAGTTCACAAGTACTTTTACTTGTGAACTGAATTTGTTATCTCGTGTTCTTATCAATTTATTCCGCTGCATATTTTATATTTTACTCTGGTCGATGTTGCTAACCAGTGTTGTTAAACATTGACTAACAACATCGTAAATCTGAGAATTATTCTTAAAACCATAGACCTTCAAATTTTACAATTGACATCTAGAGCGGGTTACTTAACCTTTTAAGTACTGATCCTTATTTGTCTAAGTACTATGGATACTCCGAGGAAGAAGAGCCTGGTTGCTACAGAGGATGTCAATGATTCTGAGTCAACTGAACCTGATCCATCCTTATTTACCAATGTTGTGTGGGACGACGACGTCCATGTTGGTTTGCTTAAAGACAATATCGTGTGCCTGAATGTCGAGACCACTGATTATTATGAGGAATACGAGCAGCTGAGTGTTGACCACCAGAAATTGTTTGTCAGTTGGAGTAAACAGGTACTCAAGGCCAAAGAGCTCGAAAAAGAAGTAGAGAAGCTAACCAAAGAAAAGGAAGATCAGCTTGACATTATTGTCCGATTGGAAACGTCTCTCACCAAGAAGGATGCTGAGCTAGAAAAGGTGAAAACCCAGTTGAAGGAGGCCTAAGAGACCCTCACAAACCTCAACAAAGGCAAGGCCACGGTGGATGAGATTCTGGAATCGAGTATCCCGAATTGTTCAAAACACGGGATTGGATACAAGCATGTTCAAAAGCCAAATTCAAGTCAAAAGGTGAAGTCGACCAAACACCACAAGAGAAGAAGAAGACAATACATGTGCCATCACTGTGGTAAAATAGGTCACATACGACCATATTGCTGGAAGCTTGTTGGCAAGTAAACTCATTTTAAAAGGTCGAAGCTGACTGCTGAATCCCATGTTGGTTCCCGTGTTACCAACATCAATACCAACACCAGGTTCAAACAAGTTTGGGTCAAGAAAACTGATATCAAGTGCAACATGATCTGTACCTCCCTGAAATCCCACGTCCCTGGAGCCTAATACTTCGACAGTGGATGCTCTAAACACATGACCGACTCGGAAGATCTCCTCTCGAATATTGTCAAGTCTCAAAGAGGAAAGATTAAGTATGGTGGAGGTGAAAATGGCCAAATGATTGGCCAAGGAACCCTTCATGTACCTGGTATTGCAAAGCTTGAGAACGTGTTGCTGGTTAAAGGTTTAACGTCGAACTTGATAAGTATTAGCCAACTGTGCGATGGTGGTTTTAATGTCAAGTTCACTCATGAAAAGTGTGAAATTTATGACGAGGTCAATACATGTATTCTTACTGGTCAGAGGACATCAGACAACTGCTACCAAATCGAAGATGCAGGTGTTGAAATTGAAGAAATTGGTGATGTTGGTTTCGAATGACGGTTGTGGGAACTCAACATCAAACCCAACATCGACTCAAGCTGATCCAAAATCAGACTCAAATTCAGTTAAGACGTTTGCTCCAGTCACTCGTATTGAATCGATGGTAAGTGAGTTTATTACGAAAATGTCTGATACATTAGAGATGAGCATGAAAGGTAATCTCTTTTACTTTATTTGGTTGCAAATTAAACAATTGGGTGATGGTATTTTTCTTTCTAAGTCCAAAAATGCTAAAAATCTTATATCTTGGTATAGCAAAAAACAGAATTGCATTTCTCTTTCTACAGCTAACGCCGAGTATATTGTAGTTAGAAGTGCTTGTACACAGTTATTGTGGATGAACCAAATGATAGAGGACTACGGTCTACATAGAAGAACATTAACTGTGCTCTGTGATAATTCCAGTGCCATTGATATCTCGAAAAATCTGGTCCAGCTTTCTCGAATCAAACACATTGACATAAGGTACCACTTTATTCGAGACTTAGTTGAGAGGAAGATTGTTAGCCTTGAACATATTAGAACTGATAATCAGCTAGCTGACATCTTCACGAAGGCATTAGATTTCGAGACCTTCTCTCATTTGAAAAGAGATCTCGGTATGTGCATTGTCTAACCAATGTTGGTTTGTGATGTTGTGACACCCCTTATCAACATCAGTCACAACATCTGTATAAATTTGCATGCATTTTTACCTTTCTTTTCAATCATGATTATAATGCATTGAGTTTGATTGAAAGTACAATAAGGTCCGGTGTTGCAATAAAAGTGATGACAAAAAGGACCAACCTCTTCAAAATTAGGTGATTGTGGAGCTTGCCCGCAGAAACTGGTTTTCTCCCAAGTCCAAAAACAAAAGGTGTTTAACAGCAATTGCTGAAGATTAAAAGATTTAAATCCCTTCAAGGATGAAGAAAATCTGGACTCAAAATGCTCCAATCTTTAAAAATCACCTTCTTGAGAGATCTTGATGTAGTCATTAACTTGGGTTAAGGGGTAAGTTTCCATTGACTTCACCTAAGGCAATGTTGGTTCATAATGTTGTTAGTAATAAAAAGCAACATTTGTTCAAGTCACTGAAATATGAATATGTTTTTGTATAATCTTTTAGGTCATGAATTTTAGGCATTCCGTAGGATATTCATACTTTGTGAAGATGCCATCTTGCTGTGAGTTTTGTTTCTTGTGTTTTTGTCTTACTTGAAATCTCTTAATTTTGTTTTGAATTGAGCTAACTAAGTGTTTCAGTGGAGTTGTAATCGGACGGTTGGACAGGTAATAAAGATATTGATTTGGTGAGTGAAGAATTGCTTTGTAAAGGCTTTGTTCAACTATGGTGATGGTTTATAAAAATCTAGCTCTATCTCGGTTTTAATTTGTAGTTGGGATTTGTGATTTTTATTCTCCAATTAAGAGATAGTGGGCTATTTAAGCATAGAGATCGTGTGTTTTATTTTGAGAAAGAGTTGGGGAGTTATTAATATATATATTTTTTTATTTTACTTTACTTTGTTCATCCCCTTCTTTTATCTATTGACAAAGTTAAGGTTTTTACTTTTTCTTTCTCCAAATTTTACTGCCTACGACACTCGATTTTTTGTTTGTAGTTGTTTTCTATCTCTTACAGAATATCGAATTCACCATCACCCAGCAAAGCTCCGAAAACTGACTGTGCGTCTAGATATTATAAAAATCCACGCAAAGAGAGAAAAGTAGAAGTCCAAAGCTGCCGTGTCAGCCATGTTGGTTCTGGAGTTGTGTCACCGAAACCAACATCCTCTGCCCTACAATCCTGCCTCTTCTCCAAGCTTCGATTCTGACAATGTTCCATCTGCCAGTGCACCGATGTCAACAACTGCCTCCGACCACTCTGCTAGCTCTGATGAGGCTCCGTCTCAAGCCGTTGATATTGAAGACATGGAACCAATCTCCACGAGGTTCTTGGCGAGTGAAGCTGAAGAGATGTTCTTGGGATTTCAAAATCGAGGCATGATTGCTGAGCGCCAAATCCCCATTGATGTTTTCGTGAAGAAGACTCTGATTACCTTCTTTAGGCACCGAGGCACCTCTTCGAGCTGGTGTCCTGTCTGATGTTGGTTCTGGTATTCCAAACATCATTACCAACATGGTTCATTTTTATGCTCCATTTTTCCGAGCCCATATTACTTTGTTTATTAACCAGGTTGCACAGCACCATGAGCTTCGAAACTCGTTTATTGAGGTCCTTTTGCTTTCAGAACAAAAAGGGGGAGAAGTATGTAGAAGACGCTGTGGTTCGTTTTTGTTTCATTTAGGGGAAGTTTCTAATTCAGGGGGAGTTTTTATTCTTTTGATCATTTTCACGCGTCTTGGGTATTTTGTCCAAAAAGGCAAAAGGGGGAGATTGTTGAGGAATTTATTCTTGGCAATAATTTTTATTTTGTTATTTGCCTTTCTTGGGCACAAAATAAGTTAGGAAACTAGATTTAGGAATATATTGTGTTCCTAGTTTATGTTTAAGACTTTATTAGTTCCCTAGATTGTGTTTAGGATTTGTTTTAGGTATTTACCAAGTTTAAGATTCTATGTTTGTCTATTTATGACAAGGGGATTCCTAAAGCTTGGGATCGGTTTTTTACGCACGGGATTTTAAAGAAAGAAGGACGACGCAAGGAACACATAAGAAAAGGAGAAGAACACGAGAAATCTACTTGAAGCCATTGATCGAGATTAACAAGCTCTTCGAAGTTGCGTGACCAACGGAGAAGATTTTGCCATTCCGGCAACAAGTATTTAGTATCAAGTTTATTGATATTTAGTTTTCATATATTACTTTATATTTTTGTATTAAGCGTGAACAAGAAAGTAATATAGCTTTCGAGTTTGTACACCCAAGTTCACAAGTACTTTTACTTGTGAACTGAATTTGTTATCTCGTGTTCTTATCAATTTATTTTGCTGCATATTTTATATTTTACTCCGGTCGATGTTGCTAACCAGTATTGTTAAACATTGACTAACAACATCGTAAATTTGAGAATTATTATTAAAACCATAGACCTTGAAATTTTACAAGGTAGATGGTCTCCTGCGAAAAAAAGAGAGGGGGGTGTATGCAGCTCATGGTCGTGGGGTCGAGGAAGGTCGCCGCACCTTTTTGAGAAGTGAAATAGGTCGTCGTTTCATTATAGCATATAGTAAGTCTCATGATGACCTACCTTCATACCATGACATTCCTCTAGAAGGCTGGCAAGGGAGCAAAGCTGTATCTCCGGACCACCATCGAGCAAGCTAAACAGCAGATCCAAGAGGCCGGTCTCAACTTCCAACTGGACAAGAAAAAGTTGGAGACGGATCTGCCTTCCTTTGAATTTTGGAAAGGAGACGGCTAGGACATGAAAGCCATATGGTGGAACAAGTGCACAACTCAGGCAGTTGTCAACGCGTGTCTTAGCACCGAGCTGGATGTTCCACAGGACAAGCTCCTTCCCCATAATGCCCCATCTGCTCCTTAATTTACTTCACATTGTATTATTATTGCCTTTGTAATAAAACTTTTCTTTTCCAACACAAGTAATTTTAACTTTCCATGGATAAAAACTTACATCTTTTATCTTGTGAGCTCAAATGCCATCAAGCTAACCATAAAACCCACGATCATCAAAACCATTATCCAATTGAACCATTATAACTCAAAAATGTTGTATAAATGCCTTAGCCATAAAACCATAACCCTGAAATATTTACTTAAGCATCGCCTTATAACTATCCTGCTCACCATAAATCCTACATAAGGTCGTCATATCATAACCATTGCCGACCTAAGCACATCCACAAAATTACACCGACCTACTCATTATGCACATCTTAACCTGAACCAAACTTGGGATCAAACCATATTCATTCAAACCAAACCACAAACCATAACCATCCAAACTAATTGGACTTCATCATGAAATTACGTAGACCATATCTAATCAAATACTTCGTGTAGGACCAAAGGAATCAACCAGTCCCCCAAAACTGGGCAAAGCTAATCAACTAAGCCATGTTAGACCAATGTATCCAAATAAAAACACAATCAGACAACCATATAAACATATTTAGGTCGCACTATTTAGACCATATAGGCAGTTAGTCCCTCGTATTCTAAATCCATAGCTATAAACCATATACATCGCATATCTATAAAAGTGTCAGCCCATAACCATAAAACCATACCCATCACCGACCTATAAAAGCATCAGCTTTAACCATAGTAACCATATCCATCACCGACCTATAAAAGCGTCATCCCATAATCATAAAAACCATATCCGTCGCTGACCTATAGAAGCGTCAGCCCATAACCATAAAAACCATATCTATCGTCGACCTATAAAAGCGTCAACCCATAACCATAAAAACCGTATTCATCGCTGACCTATAAAAGCGTCAGCCCATAACCATAAAAAAACCATAGAGACCATAATCATCACCCATTATCCATTGCTGACCTAAACAAGCGTCAGCCCATAAAAAATCATAATCCATCTCCCACGCAGTTAGGCATAGTATTTTTTCAAATGACAAATATCCCATCTTCTTGGTAGCGCCTTTCCTTCGTCATTTTCCAACACATATGCTCCTCCTTTTAATACTTTGAGTACCTTGAATGGTCCCACCCAGTTAGGATCTAACCGCGCATTGTTACACGGTAAAACTTAATACTTATATTTTTCCTCAACTTTCCTCCATTAACTAGTAGAAGCGGTCAGCAAGGGTCGATCCCACGAGGAGTGAGTATTAACTTGTGACTATTCGTAACTAATTAAACTAATAAATTGGGGTAGAAGATGATGAACTAATTAATCTAATAAAGAAAGAAAGAAAGTAAATAAACGAACACGTAAGAGAAATAAAAATGATTTAATAATAATAAGGAAGCTCCAGTCCATGTTCAGGTTCCACCCTCGATCGATCCATCTAACCGATTGCAATATCATAATTCACCTTTCATATGAAACTACCATCCCTAATAGCAACAAGCTCTACTATTCGAACTTGCCCTTACCAAATATTTAATCAAATCAAGCTCTTCAGTTTTAACCTAATTAATGAACAACCTAGAATAAGCTCTCTAGATTTAATCCAATAAAAGCATTAAACGCTAGGCAAATAGGCCAATCTAAGCAATAAACTCATAAGCTCGGTTTAACACACTTATATTGTGTTACCTCTAATGATGCGCGACCACTAGTTGCTATAATGAAACATAGACCACAATAATTACACGGGAAGCAGTCTTATTTCTAGGAATTAGAAATCAATCCCTAATATATGTGATCAATCCAAACCAGAAATTAAGCAATCATGTCATGTAAATAGAGTAACGCAAACAATCTCATATGAAGAACGAAATAGATATTACGGGAATTAATTAAAACATAATCAATCGATGGGTTTTAATGTCACAAGGACCAGAATAAATAAAATACTCCCACATGGTGTTCATGAAATCATAAAAGAAAAGTATAAAATCAAACACGGGACTTAAGTAAGAAGGGGGAAAGAAGATTAGATCTTGAATCTTCAATCTTCAATCTCTTGATGGATAGATGAGTTGGACTCTCTTTGATGCCTTGGAGCCCAATGAATGTTAATTAAATTTGTTTTTGCTGAATTATGGAAGGTATTTATAAGTTTTCAAGACTTAGAGAAGATGTTTCCTTCCAAAAATAGGATTGCCTGTTAGCGGTAGCGGTCGGGGCTACCGCTAACCTATCGCTAAAACATTCTATCCGTCCTTAACAATCGAGCTAACGGTACGACCACCGTTAACACCTTTCTGCAGCCTCCTAGCGGTTTGAACAATGGTAAGTCCACCGTTAACTTGACCACTAACATGTCTCTGAAGGTTTTTGTTGGAACTTAGCGGTTGGAGCCACGGTAATAGGGCCGCTGAGCCCTAAACAGTAGCTTTAGCGGTAGTAGCTACCGCTAATCCGACCGCTAACTAGGTAAAAATGTTACGTTTTCGTCGAAATCATTCCACAAACCATCCAACGATCATCATCACATCGATCGAGCACTAAATACTGCAAAATAGATGAAAAATATGCAATTGGTGCTCGTTCACTCATAAGAACAAATAAGAAATAAATATATATGACAATATGAAACGCACAAATATGTACTTTTAAACCATAAACTACCACACAATTTCTCGCATATCACGATCCAGCTTTCTTGTGGTATATATCGCATCGGCACGCCTCCATACTAAACCACCGACCTGAAATCGCCTCCTCTTCACTCGCTTATTATATGTCGCCTGAATCTTTTGCTTTTTCTACATGTACTATTGCCTTATCTATTATTTTCTCAATTATTTCCAAAACTCCCCTAGCCAATCGTTCATTATCCTCCGCATTGAAAGTTTCCAGGCGATGTGACCCCCCTACTATCTCTGCTGGAATGACAGCTTCCATGCCATAAACTAAGATAAAGAGATTCTCCTGTGGCAGTTCGCAGGATTATCCGATAAGCCCACAAATCTGAGGATAGCTCCTCGAGCCATAGTCCCCCTTTTTTTTCCAGCCTCAACTTTATTTCCTGCACAATAATCCTGTTAATAACTTCAACCTGCCCGTTAGCTTGGGGATGTACTACTTAAGAAAATCATTGTTTAATCCCCATATTTTGCACCAATCCTGCATCATGTGCCCATTAAATTATGCACCATTGTCCAAGACTAATACTCGCGGCACGCCATAACTGCAAGAAATACCGTTTATGATAATCTGCTCGGATATGTTGGTCACAGTCTCGGCCTCCACCCACTACGTAAAGTAATCCTAAAGCTTTTTACAAGGCATTCTCGGTAATGACCCTACTATGTTAATACTCCATTATGCAAATGGGCAAGGCGAGCTCATCACCATTATGTCTTCTGCCGGCACATGGATTATTAGTGCGTGCATTTGATGATTCTTACAAGTCATCACCTGCCATCTTGATCCCCTGTAATAATGCCTCATACTCATCTTCATTGTTGGAGGCTTTAAACCCCAGCTTTACCGTAAAATCTAAGTTTTTCCCCTCCAGACTAGTTAAACAACTACGAGCCCTGCTCGCCAGTCATCATGGTCGACCCATCCATATGTAAAAACCATGTGTTTTGCCCAGTTTCCTTCTCCTCATAATGCACCATCTCTTATAAAAAAGTCTGCCAACACTCGTGCCTTGATTGTTGTTCTTGGCTCATATACCACCTTATACTTACTGAACTCGACTGCCCACTTTACCAATCTCCCAGACACATTCGGATTACTCAATATATGCTTGAGTGCTAAATTGGTCCGTACCTTGACCCTGTGATGCAAAAAGTAAGGTCGTAACTTCCTTGCCGTGTAAATCTGTAATGCCCCAATTTTGGTAAAACAAATATATAGTTTGTATTTTAAAATATAATAAAGTAGACTTGGCGTTACATACATATCTATTTTTAAAATCTAAAGAAAGTAGAGAATTTTATAAAATCTTGGGTTACGTAGCAGAAATATTAATAAGAAAATAATACAATTTCTATCAGTTTTAAATTGATAGTTTAAGATAGAATTATCTCGAGTTTAAATCACTTTGCAATGACCCAACTTTAAAATGGTAAAATATAATATAATATGGAATCTACTATTCAGAAATAATTTTAAAGAAAAATACCTCGGAAATCATAACTTCTAAGCCCCCTTTTAAAAATGAAACTTTTAGGCCCCATTTGAAAAATAAATAAATAAACCCAAAGTAGGATGTAAATAGAGATATCCAGATTATAAACACATATCATTTAAAAATAAAAGTAAGGATATCAACATTTATAAATTTCCGCCCATGCTTTCGCACCGCTACTTTGATATATAACCTTTTGAAATGAAATATAGACAATTGATAAATAGAACTATGTATAAGTCTAACCAAAATGTTGAATAGAAGTCAAATCGACATTGATTTAAAGCTATTGATATTCTACTTAGTGAATCATCCACCTCCAACGTCACTCATTGCTCGGTCTCCTCAATCTGAAATTTGTTAATGGTAGGGTGAGCTTTCCACTAGCTCAGTAGATGTACCGACATATCTCACGCAAAATTATACAACTCAAAAATAGCACATTTAACCATAGAATTCGTAATTTTTAACATGTTAGATAGTTGACTGCAGCTAAAACGTTGCGGGTTTACTCGATGATCCTTTCCCGGTCATAGGCACTTTAGGCCCCTGGTTTTAATCATTGGATGTAGCGCACCGAGATAAACCCGATGAACCTTTTCCATGGTCACGGACAACTTTTGCGGTCCACGGCTATATTAATTTTATAAATATAGAATTTCATGATATATATTGCATATAGATTTGAGCACGTAGAACATAAGACAAGTCGGTGGTTCCTACCTCGTAAAAAGTTGTGAAAAAGTCGAGTGAATGCACATGGTTGAATCCTATGTTCTGATTTGCTTGTCATCTTAAAATATCACACGTAATATTCCCCACGATAACCCTTTGGTAAATTCTCGACATCTCAAGAAAATATACTAAAAAAAGGTTTCCTAGTTAAAGGACCCCTCATTATAATTTAATATTATAATTTAGTATCTTATTTTAATTATAACTAAGAGAGGTAATACACCTCTTATTTAAAGAAGCAAGAGACAATTTGTCTTTCTTGAGTCTTCAATGTGGGACAAGGAGAAGAATACACACATTTATAACAAAGTAAAGTATACCACCTTATTAAGTTGTCCAATGTGGGATCAAAGTCCTTTTTCTATATCTTTCAACTTCTATTGCTTGTTGTCCACATCTTTATTATATATGTGCATGTAACATACATTTATGCACACACTTGCATGGACATGCATACATATATAAATATTAATGATCTCATTTTACTACAAAGTGGGGCACTTGTTATCATTATTATGATTATTATTATTATATCATTACCATATAATATATACACCTTACTCAAACAAACGCATATACACACACACACATATACATATTTATATCATTTGCATGCATTAGGATTGGGGTTTTGGTGGGCTTGGGTTATGTTGTTGGGCTTAGCTTTGGAGTTTGAGATAGAATTGATTAAAAGACAACCCAATAGTTTAATCGAATAAATTTCGTCGACGACCCAATAGTATTTTAAATAAATGAATGAATAAATAAAGTACTAAATAATTATAATAATTTTTAAAAGTCGAGAATTATAATTTATTTGATATACGAATTACAGTGAAGAGCTTGAGACTCAATTTATATTTTAATGCACGATGATAAATAAAAATATAAAAATATGTATTTGATGCATGGGTGTTACAAAATCAATGCAAATTCGCAGCTCAGCTCAGCTCCTCTTAGCATCCTGCTGATGTAGTAGATAGGTTTTTGAACACCGGTCTCTTCCCTGATTAGTACTGAGCTTAGTGTGACCTCTCCAACTAATATGTAAAGAATTAAGTCCTCCCCTGGCATGGGCTTCGTCAATAGTGGCATCTCGGCCAGATACTCCTTGAACTTGTCAAAACCCTCCACTGCTTCCTTAGTCCACTCAAACTTGGACCCTTTCTTAAAAGTTCTAAAAAAGGCGAAACTTTTTTCTACCGATCTAGATATGAATCGACTGAGCCCCGCAATGCGACCTGTTAGCACTTATACGTCTCTCACCGTCCAGGGGCGGGGCATCTCCATAACAGCTCGTACTTTCTCCTAATTGACTTTAATACCTCTTTCCATCACCATGTACCCCCAAAACTTACCTGATCGAACCCCAAAAGCACACTTCTCTGAGTCCAACCGCATACAATAACGCCTTTGTATAATAAAGGCCTTCCTCAGATCCCCTATATGCGACTCTTCTTTCTTGCTCTTCACCAATATATCATCAACGTAAACCTCCATGGTTGACCCCAACAAATCTTTAAACATCTTGTCCATTAATCTCTGGTAGGTCGCCCCTGCATTTTTTAACCCAAACGACATGGAAATAAAGAAATACGTACCCGTCGAAGTGACGAGTCTCACCTTAGATTGGTCCTCCTTTGATGGTGGAATCTGATGATATCCTTGAGATGCATCCATCATACTCAATAGCTCGCATCCCGACGTTGAATCTATTAACTGATCAATGCGTGGTAGCTAGTAATGGTCTTTTGGGCAGGCTTTGTTTAGCTCGCCAAAGTCAACACACATCCTCCGTTTGCTTCCTGGCTTCGGCACAAATACTCTGGTAACTGGATCTCCCAGATGTGGTCTGCCTTCAATAATTTTTGCACCTCCACTTCTATTACCTTATCTAACTCTGCCCCGAAATGTTTTCTTTACTGTCGCACAGGCCGCACATCTGGATATGCGTTTAGGTGATGATGCGCAATCTTAGGAGATACTCTTGGTAGTTCCACGTATCCAAAAGCAAAAATATCTCGAAATTCTTTTAACAGAGCCACGAGATCTATCCTTATGTTCTCCTTTATCTGGCTACCTATCCTTGTGGTGTATTCTGATCTTCCATCTTCTAGTTCAATCTCTATAATCTCCTCATGAGGTGGGACATAATTTCCTCCTCCCTTGACTTCTTAGCGCTGAGTACTCCTTCTTGGACGTCACTACTTCGTTCTTTCTTTCCTTCACTCATCACCTTCCGCACAGTCATCTGTAACAGGACCTAGCGACCTGTTGTTCTGATATCAACCCGCCGACCTTATCTCCCGCTGGATACTTCACACTCATGTGGTAAGTATAAGTGACCGCCTAAAACTCATTGAGGACAGGTCGCTCTAGTATGATGTTGTAAGATGAAAGGTCTTTAATTATCAAAAACTTTAACTTCTTCTCCACATGCAGCTTACCTTTTCCCCATGCAATCGGAAGTACCACCTCTCCTTATGTAATGACCTGCACTCCATTAAAAGCATGAATAGGTGTTTGCCTTCATATCGTCTGGGGTCGCGGGCACCTCTAAACTGGCTATGGGAAATATAGAGACATAGTTCTTCAAAGTTTCTCCAGGTCGATGCACCATTGAGAAAAGAGATTACACCGTTTTTGTATGCAACTTGGCGCTAGCGATCAAGACCTGAAAACTGGTAAATCTACTCGGAGCTAGTTGATGGAACCAATCTTGCATGAGCCCCCTCAAGGTAGACAAGAATGCCCTACACGCCACTACATCCATGTAATACCGTAAAACCGCTTCGTTCTCAAAACTTTGCACATGGCTAGTAGGGCCTGATAACCCCTCATAGTAAAAATCCAGCCCCTTACACCCTCGAGGTAAGGCTGCTCTCAATATCCCCTTAGATAACGGGTGGCCTCTCGACTCTTGTCCTTTCGCCCCTGCGAACTGTCTCTGTAATGCTCGCATCGCTTCTTGCATATCCCTCATTGTGCGAGATGTCGGCAACACCTCTTCCTCTATGTCATGCCTGGTGTGATCCTGATAAGTCCTCCTCTGCGATCTGCTACCCAGAAACTGTATAACGTTTTCCTCCTCGTCTCTCTCAAATGATGATGGGTATCTTGTCTGAGGTCGCCTTTTCTTTGTGGTTCGAATCAACTCGAGATCTGGAATTCATGGCTCATTCTCCCTATTTTTCTTCTGAGTCGGATTCAGTGATTTTGGCATGTATTCCTCATCTTTCCTCCCAATGATCTCCTCATCTCTATCATCTTCTCCCGCCATGATTTTGATTTCATCAACTTGCCCGGAGGCACCGCTTCCATTATTTTCCCAAGGAGTCCCTTGTCAACGTGATAAGTTCTTCAATTTGGTAACTCATCCCACTGTTTGGTTCCGATTTTGACCGTCCTTTTATCTCTGGAGAATTATCTTATTCCCCTTTCTCGAACTTTCTGCTTTTTCCTTCTGTGGTGGTGGTGGTGTTTTCATGGTCATTTGCTCCGCTACCTTTCCTTGTGATGTTTGTTCCTCCGCAACCTGCTTCTCCTTACCCATATCTTTAGTCTTTCTCGTGTTAGAGCTGAAATCCAGAGTTTGAGGTATGATATCTCTTCCTTTCATGTCTGCTTTGTGAAATTCTCACATCTTTCGCTCAAGGACTCGACGTCCCTCGTATTTCCACAGACGGTGCCACTTGATGTGACCAAAAAGATTGGTTCACTAAGAAAAGAGAATATTAACCTAAAAATCGTTCTTGCTGACCTGATCGACCTCTTGATGACTCCAGGCGACATAATCAACCTACAAAACAAAACCCAAGCCGAACAGTCCCGGCGTAGGCCCTCCAATACTTAAGTCAGTTCCCTTTTTAATAATGAATAAACAAGAGTTCAAAGTAGCATAAAACCAACTTAGAATAAAAGTGAGGTCTATATCCTCTTTATATAGACAAGAGATGTGTTCCCAATTTAGAGTTCTCATCTCCTATTCATGCCACAATAACATAATTAATCACCGACATAGAACTAGGATTCCTCCTATATGCTAAGTTACCATAAATATTAGAAGTCTCGTATTTTGTTAAGTTACCATAATAACCATGGACCTATAATCATTCCCTTAGTTCGCCGGGACCTCATACCATACAGTCCACATCAGCCCACCAGGGCCCAAATTCCGCTAACCATACAGCCCAACTCTCAATACCGAACGGTTATCATACAATTTTCCTCATAAGAGCTCACCACCCCTATGCACAACTCGCCCTCTATAGGAGAGATCGCCCCTCCTAAAGAAGAGGTCGCGTTATAGACCTAAAACTCACGTGCACGTCGACTTGAATATTTGATGTCGTATGCCTATTATACTACTATTAAAGCATTTTTCTCATTTAATAATAAAACTCCATAAAGTACACAGTGAATGAATAAGAGTAAAATTGAAAAATATATACGATTCCATTGAAAATATAGAACAAACATTTATTGTAAATAATCTTTTAATTGTTTTATTTTGCTAAACCAACAAGCTTGTATTGTAAACTATGATGCACAGACACTCCATTTTTGACCCTGTAGGCGAGTCGAACACTTCGTTGACTCGATACGTGCCCGACACATATCTGACACGTGTCGAACGCGTGTCCTATTGGCCCGAACACATCCCCGACACATTTTTTCAATTTTTTTATTCTTTTTCATTTTTTTTAACTGTTATCAATTTTTATTTTACTTGGGGTTTCATCAATTATTGTGAATAAGTTTGTAATTAATTTAGATGATTAATTGAAATTAAAAAATTATTATAATTTATTATTTATAGAAAATAAATATATTAATAATTATTTATAGTATAAACGTGTGCGAGTCATGTCGTGTTCTATATATTTAAATAAGTGTGTTTCTGTGTCCGTATCGTATTGTATTGCGAGTCCGTATCCGTGCAACTTAGATCGCAAATGAATGAAGTATATATATTATCCTGTCATTAAAATATTCAACGGTATAGTATCTTACTTCAATCATTTCTCATGTTTATTAGTATTAGATTTCCATTTGTTCAATACAATTTACCAATCACGTTATTTTTATTTATTTATTTATTTTTTAGTTCTCTCTCCATTTCTATTTTCTTTTGAAACTTATCATTTATTGTGTTTAAAAATGATAATTTGCAAATATTTTTTGGAGGCGCAATTTAAGGAACAAGATAAATCTGGTATTCTATAGAAGTGAACCGGTGAAGGTGAACTTGTTTGTAATATAAAGACACATTATTTTCAGTTAACAAATTAAAAACGTTAACCCTTTGACTTAAATGGCATCCACACGTGCAATCTTATTGATTTTAACTTGCAAAGATTTGCAATTGACAAATTTTTCTGAGTTTTCTCAATACAACTAAGTAGCTTTGAATATTCGATCGATCTTCAAATTAGGTGTTGAGCAATCTTTGTCTTGGACTGGGATTAGGGTGCAAGTCAAGTCGCTTGACTTTTGGGGAACAACCTACTAATTGGACTAATAAAAGTATTTTTTTTATTATTATTACAAATTTCTATTTTTTTTCTCAAAAATAAACATTCCTAAACAGTTTTCTTTTCCTGTGTATTTTGAATTATAAAATAGGTCAAATGCTCATATTTGATGAATCCAACTAGCCGGTTGAAAGTAGGGATGTAAACGAGTCGAGACGAGTCGAGTTTAGAGAATTTAAGCTTGCTCGTTTATTATTGAGCTCAAGCTCGATCTTTTTTTAACGAACATATCGATGGCTCGCGAGCTTTTTCGAGTTTAATCGAGTCTAAACGAGCTCAAAAGATATTAATTATTAATTAAATTATCTTTAACTTATTGTAAAAATAAAATAAAATATTTTTTAAAGTATATAATACACCTACTAAGATACGTAAATAAATAAATTTATAAATATATTTCTATATATTTCATATGAACAAGTATAAAAATTATAATTAAAACCAAATTATTAGTTTAATTTATACGAGTTTAATAACAAACTCACTCTATAACTCACTAACGAACCCGCTCACGAATATCATGAATCTAGAGTTTGCTCGTTTATTAAACGAGCCTTTTTAAACGAGCTCGAACGAGCTTTTATCGAATCGGATAACGAATAGCTCACGAACTGTTTGGCTCATTTACACCCTTAGTGAAAGACAATTAGAGTATCATGTTTTACAAATACACACACTGCCATATCTAAATAATTGAAAAGTGTGATTAACACGAAGAATTTCATAGTAATGTATCTTACAAATGTCAAAAAATGAATCAAATATATTGAACTTGTTATGTATCATCACAGCATGATATAATTAATTGAGTTAGACTAAATGAGTCGAACTCATTATCAAATTGATTATTGTTTTTCAATTTCGTACACGGTTTTGTTGACATAGAGTCGGGCTGGCTACATCAAATATATATACTTATGTAGTGTAAACCAATTTCATTATTAAGTAATTATTTGTTTGAGATATATATAAACAGACACATCATTTTGGCATCTTTGAATTTAAATGGCAACCACACGTGCAAACTTGTCTATTTAATTATTTTAACTTGCAAGATTCTCCAATTGACAATTTGTGGTCTTTAATTTCTTAATTCCCCTCGAGTATTCGATCTTCAAATTAGGTGTTATAAGAAATGTTGTGTTGGACTAGAATTAGGGTGCAAGTCAAGTCGCTTGACTTTGAGGGAATTAACAACAAAACAAAAACCTACTAATAAATAATATTGTATATTACAATGCCTATTAAAGTCTGTTGAGAAAAATATTTGGTTATTAGATCAAACACGATAGATGAGTATTAGACTCATCCCAAATATATATAAATAAATAAATTGAATGCTCGAACATGTAATATAAATTCAACTAGTCGGTGGTTCAGAGGCAAATCGAGAATTCTTTGAGTTCATAATTAAATACACACAGAATCATATCTAAGTCAAATATTTAAGAAAATGTAACTAATTAATTACATGAATAATTCCATGTAATCATGTTACAAATGTCAAAATGAATAAACCTGTTATCATACACCATTTTATGATCATAATCATTTTATATATAAATATATAGTGAGTGTTGAAATTTTGGTACATAATAACTTAGAGCTTGAATCAAATGTGAAAAAAATCAAACAAGCTCATTGAGAATTGGACAAGGGTACTTGAATGAATAAAACTTGCAAATTCATTTGGAGTTAAATCTTTTTTACCAACTTCTCCATTTTCAGGTTAATTTTTTAGGGAAAATTCCGATTTACTACATTCTCATTATCATTAATTGTCAAATACTTTAATAAATTCTTTTTTTATCCCATTTAGTCAAATCTATCCTATTTAATCAAAATTACAACTTAAATTATCAAAACTACCCCTACACCTAAAAAACTAATAATAATAATAGTAATAATAATAATAATAATAATAATAATAATAATAATAATGGCGTATGGAATTTTTTGCTTCATYTGTAATGAGTAGTATGAAATTATGCTCGTTGCAGTATGTATTTTTGTTTTGAACATATTGTGTAGTATGAAATTATCTCGTGCAATTTAATATAAAACTTGACAGTCTAATCTAAAATTTTGAAAAAAATTTGCATAATATAGTTTGTAATCTGGTAGGGGTAGTATGTAATTTGATAATAGTATTATTAATTTTAAAATGTTATAGTATTTTTATTAATTTTTTGAATTTTAGTAGAGTTATGAATTTAATAATGGTAGTATGGATTTTAAAATATAATAGTATGTAATTTAATAATAGTAGGATGAATTTAAAATATAATAGTAAGAAATTTTATTGATTTTGTGAAATTTTAGTATGAAATTCACAATACCAGTTTGAATTTCATATATAGCGTGAAATTGAAATTTAAAAACATAAGATTGTGAAAAATAATGTTGTATTTAGTGTGACGTATTTCATAAAATAATTAAATAATATAGTATGAAATATCACGGCATATTGTGATATTTTTCCTATAATGATTAAGATTATAAAAATTAGTAGTATGGAATTCCGACTGTAGTATGAAAATGCACAGTGTAGTATGAAATTCGTCGTTAACGGTTGGTGACAATGATATGAAAATGTCATGTAATAGTATGAATTTTAGTTATATTAAATGTTGAATAAAGAAAAAAAAATTGAAAGGAAAAAAAAAGAAAATTATTAATAAGGGTAAAGTAGTATTGTTATGTAGTAGTTTAGATTAAATGAGAAGATAATTGACTATATGGGAAGTTAATATTTTCATTAGAGTATTTGGAATAAAACATTTATCTATTCGATCATATGGGAATTGCCCCAATTTTTTAATTAAAAAAAATCAATCAGCTGAAGGCAAATTCTTTATGGGGCAATTCCCATATGATCCAATAGATAAATGTTTTATCCCAAATACTCTAATAAAAATATTAACCTCCCATATAGTCAATTATCTTCCCATTTAATTCAAACTACTACATAACAATACAACTTTACCCTTAATGATTTTCTTTTTTTTTTTTCCTTTCAATTTTTTTTCTTTATTCAACATTTAATATAACCAAAATTCATAATATTACATGACATTTTCATATCATTGTCACCAACCGGTAACGACGAATTTCATACTACACTGTACATTTTCATACTACAACCGAAATTCCATACTACTAATTTTTATAATCTTAATCATTATAGGAAAAATATCACAATACGCCGTGATATTTCATACTATATTATGTAATTATTTTATGAAATATGTCACACTAAAATACAACATTATTTTTAATAATTTTATGTTTTTAAATTTTATTTTCATGCTATATATGAAATTCAAACTGGTATTGTGAATTCCATACTTAAAATTTCACAAAATCAATAAAATTTCTTACTATTATATTTTAAATTCATCCTACTATATTTAAATTACATACTATTATATTTTAAAATTCGTACTACCATTATCAAATTCATAACTCTACTAAAATTCAAAAAATTATTAAAAATACTATAATATTTTAAAATTAATAATACTATTATCAAATTACATACTACAAACTACATTATGAATTTTTTTTTTCAAAATTTTAGATTTGACTGTCAAGTTTTATATTAAATTGCACGAGATAATTTCATACTACACAACATCTTCAAAACAAAAACACATACTGCAACGAGCATAATTTCATACTACTTCATTACACATGAAGCAAAAAATTCCACACGCCATTATTATTATTATTATTATTATTATTATTATTATTAGTTTTTTAGGTGTAGGGGTAGTTTTGATAATTTAAATTGTAATTTTGATTAAATGGGCTAGATTTGACTAAATGGGATAAAAAAGAATTCATTAGAGTATTTGGCAATTAATGGTAATGGAAGTGTAGTAAATAAAAATTTTCCCATTCTTTATTTCTTTTTCCTTTTTATTTTTTTAACAACGAGCTGAAAATGGATACTTGACAATCCGTCCATATACCCAAGTTGTAATGTAATATACAAAACTTGTTCACATTTTTTGCTCGATAAGATTAAAAAAAACTAAAAGAAAAAAATTCGATTCTATCAATTTAACATATAATAAAAATACGTATAAAAACATAAAATTATTGTGCTCCATTTGTGCTTGAATTAATTAAAGCCCATCCAAGTTCAACGATATTTATAAATACAAATGTTTTGTTGTCCTCAATTCATTTATAACAAAGTTACGTACTATGCGAATATATAAATGCTAACAATTAGCATGCTTGGCAACCACGGAAAGTCAAAAGGGGAGTATATATTCCTTAACAGCCGTTGGATCAAACAAATCGACGGCTAGTATTTGACTTTTGACTCTTATTTTCTTACCGTAGGGCGTGGCCACACCGAATCTTTGCTGTAGAGGTACAATGCCAAATGGGCAGTGGTGTGGGCGGCAAGCCAATTAGCTGCTAGCAGACAAGTTAAGGATATGACTATGAATATGAATATGAATATGAATATGATCATGGGATCTGCATGTTTTTATTGCACTGCACATATGGATTATGCCATGCATACATATCCTCTCCCTCTCTCTCATTTATTCATCTTTCATTTTATATAATATAATAATTAATTAAAAAAAAAGGTCCAAGTGCCAAGGAATCTTGATTGATAGGTGTTTGATTAGATGTGACAATTTATAACATATTTACTATGAGAAACTTAAAATCGAAACTCGGTGGATTAAGCCGAATTCGAAAGATTAAAACAATATATAATTAATTAATTAATATTACCCATGTGATCCATCGATATTAAGATTTTTGATTGGTTGAATAATTATAAAATGATTCAATTTGTCAAACTTATTGTGAATTTCCCATTTCATAAACTTAAAATGTTACTAATAATCTTAACCCTTGATTAAATAAAAAGCTGTTGCATTTCATTTTTAGAGGTTATCACTATTTTATAGTATAATCTGATCTCGATTAACTCTAAAGCATGTTTTTGGGACAGTGAGCTAAATTGAAGACAAATATATAGACTTTGCGTCACTATTTAAATTTGGGGTTTAGTGTATTTCACTTTTTTTTTTTGGGTTAAATATTAATGAGAGCAAGGAACAAAATAACGTTTAATACGTATTTTCGGGTGCGTGTGGTTAGTTGCGTGCAATTTCTTCCAATTTCATTTCCTATTTTATTTTAGGGGTACTTGGAGTGAAAAGAATACTTTCAAATTTATTACATTTTAGTTTTACACTTTTTTAATAATATGCCCTTTTCACAATTACTATAATTTATATGCTTTCTGTTTCCTCCATTCTTTACCCAAAGTAACATAATACTACTAGTAACAAAGAATATAACAAGTGCTAAAAAATTGAAAAACAAATCAAATTATTCAAAAAAACTATAAACTCATTTAACCTCAGTTTCTTAACATAACACAAAATAAACTTGAACAAAATCATATTGTTAGATGCCTAATTAAATAAAACTCGTACAAACTCAAATCAAAAATCAAACACAACGAAATGTCAAATAAACCCATATAGAGTAAATAAATATAAGTGGTCTAAGGGAAGGGTACAAGTGTATTTATGAGAGAGAGAACAAGTCTCACACAGTCTAACCAATCTGAGCGTGCCA
>BMAC01000073.1:665782-712533 GCA_014905375.1 Phtheirospermum japonicum
TTTTGTCGTGGGTTGTTGTTAAGAGTTCTTTTTTGGGGCTTGTTTGGTCGAAGAAAAAACTTTGCCTTGCTTTTGATAGTGCGCGAAAAATATGGGCTAAGCTCGTCTAGGCATTTCATCAAACACCTTCAGATCTTTGTTTTGCGGTTTTAAGTTAAATCTTGAGTTTCTCTTTTTTTTTTCTTTTCCTCGCAGTAACAGCTCATCTTTAAATTCGTAGATCATTTTGTTCTTGAGAAGAAAAAAAAAAAGACAGAAAAAAAATGGAGGGTTATAGGCTAGAGCTGAGTCTGGGTCCACCAGGTGGAGAATGGGCCGTCACAGACGATAACAGCTCTAGAGTGAGAGAGCATGAGTCTTTACTGTCTCTGGGTTATTTTTCGAAAAACCATTGCGCTCGAAATCCTTCGTTTCTTCATCTTCAACCGGGGGCTGTGATGAAGGATGCGTCACAGGCGTGTAACAGTAGACTTGAGCTGCAGACAGCAGAAAAGAAGGCATTTTCAGTGGCTGACCCTGCTAAATATACAGCTAACAGTGCTCAGAAAAGGTGTCTCAGCTTTTTTTTTTTTTTCCCTTGCATTCTTTTGGCTATTTATTTATTTATTTATTTTATTTTTTTTTGGCATTTTTGGGCAGAGGATATTCACTGTTTTTACCCTTGTTAACATTTCCTTGAACATGTTTGTTGTGGTCCATTCATTTAGTGTGTGTGTGTGTTTTCCTTTTCTTTTGGGTTTGTGTAATGGGTTTTCCTTGTGTGCTATCTTTTTCCTTTGTTATCTGCTTTTTTTTTTTTTAATATTCCTTTTGTTGTTGTTTTCTCATGACTGATTTTTTCAAATAAAAATTATTTCTTTTGATATGATTTTTTTTTTTTATTTCAAATGATGGCTAATAATTACAAGATTGCAACTATCCTTGATGTTTGACTTCATTACAAGACAAATCCATATATTTTTCGAAATTAAAAAAATAAATCCATTTTTTGTAATTTTGTAAAAGAGAACAAAAATGAAAGGAGTATTTCATATTTTTGATTTTTGAGAGTTTTTTTTTTTTTAGTTTAATAACTAAACCTCAAGTTTTTTTTTTATTATTAAACCTCATATTATTTTAGTTTACCTTTATTCTTCCATTTTGTTAATACAAAGATTAAGGCTAATAATTACATCATTTTCTCTTAACTAACTTTATTTGTTTTGTCTCATAATTGCTTTATAGGACTGCTCCTGCTCCAGTGGTGGGCTGGCCACCAATCCGTTCATTTAGGAAAAATATTGCAAGTGGCAGCTCTTCTAAAGTATCCTCCGAGTCACCCGATGCAGGCCCGAACAAAGTCTCTGGAGGCCCGAAGACCGCAGAGAAAGGCCCGAGAGGCCTGTTTGTGAAGATAAACATGGATGGTGTTCCTATCGGAAGGAAAGTGGATCTTAAGACATATGACAGTTATGAGAAGCTAACCTATGCTGTTGATGAGCTCTTCAGAGACCTTCTTGCAGGTTTGTTTTTGTACTTTTGGTAAAATAGCTGGGCTCTTTTTTGTAATTAGGCTCAGTTGGAGGGTAGTTCTTGTAATTATTATTATTATTATATAATCGTCACATTTAATTTTGTTGAATGCCAATTCATTCAAGGAATATTGTAATTACAAAAGTACCCTTGTGGTTTAGTTTAATTACAGAAGTGTCCGCATCGGTATTGTTGTAAATAGGCTAAAACTGAGGGGTAGTTTTGTAATTTACAATTTATTCGAATTGTTGTGGAAAATGACCGATCGTTTGACGGTTTTGTTTATCGCTTTCGTGCTTGTAGCTCAAAGTGAGTCGTGTGCCGGTGGGATGAAAGACAACAAAGATGAATGTAAAGCGATCGGATGTTTATTGGACGGTAGTGGGGAATATACTCTTGTTTATGAAGATAATGAAGGTGACAAGATGCTTGTGGGGGATGTCCCTTGGCAGTAAGCATCTTTTTTTTTTTTCTCCTTTTATTTATTTATTTACTTATTTGTACTTTTTATTCCTAATGATATTCTGTTTGCTCACATTTTGTTAATATATTAACCCCTTTTAATTTTGGCTTTTCTGTACTGAAACTCTCTGTCTTAGTTGGAATTTGAATTCTTGTGTTGGTCTTTGCACTATGACTTGTTTGAAATGTTTATCTTTTTGGACAAAAGTTGATCATTTGAGACTCTTGGTATTATGTAGTAGATTTAAATTTACTTTACAAGATGCCCACATCTTGAGTGCAAAAAAAAAAATAAGGTTATCTTACAAAAAATACCCTCTAAGGTTTAGCTTAATTACAAAATTACAACTATGTTTGAAATTAAAAATATCCCTTGATATGTGTTTCTAGTTGACAAATTGCAATGTTTGTAGGGAGTAATTTAGAGTGCAATTTGATTACTAACTTATACGTATGTCGGTATTTCTTGGCAGCATGTTTGTTTCAACGGTTAAGAGATTGCGCGTTTTGAAAAGCTCGGAACTTACTACATTGTCACGTGAGTTGTTCTTCACCATCCATTGATAATTACTTTATGTTATTTTAAGAGGGAAATAGAAGGAGTATAAATTCTTGCTTGTTTTTTGACCATTGCGACTTTGGATCGATATTATTTGCAGGTGGAAGTAAACAGGGGAAGGTTTCACTTGACGCTTGAGTACAGTTGGGATGAAAGGGGATTATGTCTTTGAGTTGTTAATTTATCGACTTTCGGGTACTAATTTATATTATGTATAAGGAAAAATGGGTTTTCCTTGTAGTTTGGTTGTGTTTGGGAGTATCTTCAATCAGCAGTTGGCCTTTATGAGTTTTGTAGAAAGAGAAAACTTGAAGCTGCTTGTATAATTCTCTCTCTTGTTTTTTTTTCTTTTTTTTTTTTTCTTTTTTCTTTCTTGCTTTTGGATGACTTCAAACTTAATAGGGGATGTTTATGAGGTTTTTGTTGAATCTTGATTTCTAAGTGTTGATGGCCTGTATAATTGTGTGATTGTTTGTTTTTTGGGTATGAGTTCAAATAATGTGATCATTAAACCAATTTTATATATCTTATTTATCCCTCTTTTCAAAGTCACCCATAAAATGAGTTGATTGAAAGTAAGTTGCCCTTGGACTGTGTTTGGTTAAACTTGTTAAAAATAAGATAGTTTTAGTGATTTTAAGATGTTGGATTTTATTTTAAAAAATAAAATGTTAAATTGTTTGAATAAAATAATATGAAATAGTTTTTAACATGTTAATAATGATTTTATTGTAATTAAACTATCAAAGTTGAACAAGGAAATGAAATTAAAAAAAAGTTAGCGATCCCTTACTTTATTAAAAATAATTTATAAGCTCCTAACATCTTATTTTTTGAGCTTATAAGCATTTTTAGAAAAAATAAATTTACCAAAACAATTTTGAAGAGCTTATGAACTCCCAAACATCCTATAGTAAATATTAAGGAGTTCATAAGCCTAGCCAAAACACTATCTTAGGTTTAAGACTAAATCATTGGTAAAAAAAAAAAAAATTCTCTTTTGCAAATTGCATTCTCAAGACAACAACTAAATTGTGTGTTTGCAACATCTTAAAGAGTCTTTGTAATTTATTATTATCGTAAGAAAATACATAGACGTGCGTTTATGGAACAAAAGCATGAAACAGTTTGCCTAAGGTAAGTGTAGAAGGATTTGTCTTTTCAAATGAAAAATCTCATTTAAATAATTTCTTTCAATTCCCTAAAGAGGAATGTGCCTCCAACCCATGAGAGAGATTCCAAATTAAGGAAGAGAAATATATCGAATGTATACTTATCAAAGTTTATCCCATATGAGATACAATACAAGAATTTATTTGGTGAATATCAAAATATTCATTAAAATTCTTCATATTGAGAATGTGATAAAATTCTAGAACTCTCCAAAATAATTGGAGGAATATTTTTTTATAGAAAAAATAGACATCTGGAGAATCATTTTCTCACGATGACTTGTACAGCGAATTCGAGGCTGCAAGAAGAGCGGCGCCAATGCCCGACCCGTCGTTCGAGTGCTCAACCGATATGCTTTTCGCATTTTCCTCACCGAGCAATTCGTTCAACGTGTTCTCCAAGCAATCTCTGTACTCCGTGTAGTGCTCGTACAATCCCCCATCCATGGCTACAACCGTCCTTTTCCCATCTGCCGGTAAAGTGTCCCTTCCAATTTTCTTTAAGACCCCCAGGACGCCTGCAGCGGCAAGGCGGGCCCCGCGTGTGGCAATGATGTCGCAGAGCCGAACGATGAGTTTTCTTGTTTTTAGGGAGGTATAAGGTATCTGAGGTAGCAGAAGACAGAAATTTAATAAATAAAAAAAAAGTGTAACATAACTTTTTATCAAGACTTCAAAACATATTGATATTATAGGTAATTAAAGAATAATACGGGATAATTTCAAAAACTACCTCTGAGTTTTGTGGTATTTACAAAAAAAACCCAGCTAACTTTAAAAATTACAAAATCACCCTTGGGGTCATCAAATATATTACAATTACACCCCTTGATTTTTTGAAATATTACAAATAGCTCCAACGTTTTGCCTGAGTGAAGAACTGAGGGATGTAAATGTAAAACGTCAGACGAAAATTAGGGTTATTTAAAATATTTAGAACACTTGCGCGGGGTGGTGGTGGAGGAGGATGTAGTTATAAAAATATTTGATGACATTATCAATTTTTGTTAGTTTCATTAACGGCATCCGCAAAATGTAAGACAGGTGTAGCCTCAAGGGTAGTTTTTGTAATTTTCAAAGTCAAAGACTTTTTTTTTTTTTTTAAATTTGTAATTACCCCAAATAATAATTTCAGAAACTAACCCTGAAGTATAATTCAAAATAAAAGCATGCTTATGCATGTGCAAAATGTAAGACAGATGTAGCCTCAAGGATAGTTTTTGTAATTTTCAAAGTTAGCCGGGGGTTTTATTATTGTTATTTTTTTTGTAATTATCCCGAATAATAATTTCAGAAACTACCCCTGAAGTTTAATTCAAAATAAAAGCATACGTCAGGGGCCTATTTGTAATTTTTATTTTGAATTAGGCTAAACCTCAAGGGTAATATCTATATATACTTATTATACACCGCCAAGTTGTCTCCTTGTAATTACAGCGGCTAAAGCAGTGCAATGGAAAATTCAACAATATTAAAAAGGGAGAGACAGAGAGAGAGAGAGAGATCACCTCTAATATGTCCTTCAATTTGCTGCCCACTACTCTGAGGTCAGACGATGTATCATGATGCATAGCCGACATATCTGGTGTCCTGCACATTTTATAGTTCAAGTCGCAACATGAGCATCGAGATGGTGAAAATACTTAAAAGCACAACAAATGCGTAAAAAACAACAGGTTACTCGAGGAGTACCTTAATATGAATGGAATCTTAAGTTTGGCTGGAACACCAACACCAAAGAAGGAAGCTTCTTCAGCCAATCTAAGTAAGACTCTCCGTAAAATTTCACCCAAGTACATTCCAGAGGTTAACTTCTCAAATATCTGAAAGAATATATTAACTTCATAAATCAGAAGGAGCACATGTTTAGGCCAGGACACAACATTGCCAATACAATGGGATATTGTGGAGAGCCTTAGGAATAATTACAAATACTACCCCTGAGATTCAACTTACTCACAAAAAAAAAACATCAGTTATCTTTTAAAATTAAAAAATTCCCCACTGAGGCAATATAAATACCCATGAAGTTTGTATTGGTTTTGCAAATTAATCCCTCGGGAGAGTGCAATTTGTAAAATAAAAACTTATGTCAATAGGGGTATTTGTAATTACCTCTTTTTTAAAATTTCATAAACTGAAAATTACAGGCAAAATGTGCCTGCTATTCTTACCTGTTCGCCAGGGTTTAAACTTTCGGCATCCAATCTGTGGTCATACTCAGTCAATGGAAGATGAGATGACCTGAAGTTACCCCACTCCATATTTATAACCTAAAAATAGAAGATTCAAACACTCACTAACTTTTTTTTTTAATAATTATTATTGTTATTTTAATATGAGCACATTTTAAAATTAGTTGATGAAACTTGAACAAGAAAACAAATAGAATAATAATATAATTTTCTAACCATTTCTCCAGATTTAGGCAAAGGACCATGCCATTTTGGAATAGCTTGTGCACGTTCTACATATGCAGCATTAGTTCCAGTACCCAAAATAACGGCTACAACAACATCATTGTTGGTATACCTTCCTCCAGCTAGCGTTCCAATTGTATCATTAACCTACATATTCACCACCCATATAAAATCAAAAATTACAAAACTAACTCTGTCCAGGAACGAACAATGGACATGGCATGTTTTGTGAGTTTCTTTAAGGATTATTTATAAAAACTACACGAAGATTTAGCCTAATTCCAAAATAAATAAATAAAAAATCTCAAAATTTCAAAGAGGGGTATTTGTAAATTTAAAATTAGGCTAAACCTCAGGGGTGGTTTTGTAATTGTCCCTTTTTTTCTAAAACCGTTATCAAATATCAACACAAACGCACCAGAGCTGCAACACGCATGTCAACACCCTTTCTTTCCAAGGCTTTTGTCAGCTCAGCCACGACATCTTGGCCGACCTATAAAATTACAATTAATGAATTCATAGTAGAAAATTCAAATTGAATTTAAAAAAAAAAAGTGAAACAAGCTTTAGGAGAAAGAAAATTACAGCATCATCAATAGAGAACCCCTTCGTCCACCTAATAATAGTCCCACTGTTTATCGAATTTTGCATCACGGGGAACGAGAACGTGAAACCCAACTCCCTCTGCCTCCCAGGAGGTTGATCGTGAAATATTTGTTCCTCTTCGTCAACAAATTTCGCAAGTTTTTCAGCAATATAATCAAAAAGCGCCTGGAAGCATTTAAATTCGAACATTCAATAACCTATGAAAATATATATATATATATATATAACAAATAAAGAAAAAAAAATTGTACTTTTAAAAACAATTTATTACATCTTTAGTCCCACACATTAATTCAGGTGGAATTGATGCCTCGGCGAATTCCTGATGAACAATACCACCTTCACTGCCTCCTAATTGTACACGTAAGACTCGGAAATTTGTTCCACCAAGATCTAGTGCATAAAAGACCCCTTTCTCATCACTGAGACAAATTCAACCCCATATAATTTATTAATTAAAAGATACTAACAGAGAAAACACTTAAAACAACTCATATATGATTTCGATTGCACGATATCAAGATCAGATATTATTTTGTATCCTAATTATATTCGTATGAATTCCTACAATCAAAAGCACAGTTCATCAATTTTTAATTCAAAAAAAGAGAAGGATAGATTTAAGAATAATTCAACTTTACCCAGTTGGAAGATTATCAACGTAGCTGATTAGCATCTTCAATTTGCTGCCGCCCTCAGATACCAATCCAGCATGCATTTCCACAGTCATGGCATCGGCCACCTGCTTCAATTTCCCCTCGGGGGCCCCACACTTCTCCTCGAAATCCTTTACAATAGCCATAGCACGGGCCCACCTGCCGGAACCCTTCATCTGCCGCCTGACCACGAGCGCCGCCACTCCCACCGCCGCAGCAGCTCCGATCACCGCCACGCCAACCGCCACCTTCCCCATCCCCTGCTTCATTTTCAAATTGATATGAATAAAAACACGAAAATCGAATCTTATATAGCTGCTTACCAAATGTCTCGAGGAACGCGATAAATTGGGGATAAGAATGGATAAATTGAGTTAAATGATGGAAAAAAATTGGAAAGCAGATCAGGGTTTTGGATTGACAAAAAATGAGAGAGGATTTTTTTATCGGAAATTGCTGAACTTTTTTTTTTTTGCCTTATTTTCTGACCCTTTTTCTTTTGAAGTGAAGGTGAAAGTCCGGTAAAAGGTCGCGTCAGCTTTTTTAGGAACCTTTGCAATTTTCCTATTTTTTCGTTCTATTTTATCCCTTATTTTTATTTCTTTTTATTTATTTAAATGGCGGGTTTTTGGATAAACCTCCCCAATTAATAGCTTTGAGATCTTTACCCAAAAATAAATACTATAGCTTGAGATCACGAAGAATCTGTTAATTTTAGGGTATGATATTGGATAATCGATAAATCAGCAACATATATATATTTTAGTATAAGTTTATAGATTATCACAGCATTATTTATTTATTTATTTATTTATTTATTTTAGAAGAAGCTAATATTTCCTTAGGTTTCGATCACAATGAAGATAATTAGCAAAAAGTTTGATAGTTCAACTATATCTCAAAAATGAATTATTTCTTTCTTTTATAAATACATTGCTCATTTAGTAATATTTAATTTATTGTTCAATTTGACATTTGATAATCATTTCTTTTTCTACAAGAAAGCTGCAAATGTAGTTATTAGATTTAGTACTATGTTTAGAAGAATATGTCTTAAATTTTAATATCAATTGACCTGCGAAAAAGTTGCACCATTATCTTTACGAGACATGATTTAAATTTTAAGGTTATAGTATCAGTTTCAGAAGGAAAAAAAAAATGAAGAAGAAGGATAATTAGCCAATTCTATGAGTGAAACAATAGAGTTTTGTATATGTGGTAAGTAATATTCAATAACAATTATAATTTTACTATAAGATTTGAATCTTACACATATATAAAACATGAAATTTTTCTTTTTTATTTATATCCAATTCTATATATATATTTTTTTATATGATATGTATTTTGATATTATAAATTCATAAATTTGAAATATAAAATGACAAGTAAAATTGACTATTTTATTTGTTTCCAACACCATTTATTAAAGTTTTATTTAATAAATCAAAAAGCTTAGAAATTATAAAATAATAAAATAAATATGAAATAAGTCAATTAAATGAAAAATATATTTTAATTTTAAATAATTAGTCAATATATATTAAAAAAAAATACCAATCAAACATGAAAACTTTGATAGAATAATATGAAAAATGTGGGAATCAAATAAAAATGTAAAAGATTATAATACAATTGGTAGGAGATTATGGTGTTGTTTGGTGAAGAGCGGTTTGGGGTAAAATTAGAGGATTTGACTCATTTGAGAGGGTTGACCAATCAAAACATGTTTGGTAAATAGGGGATTTGATTAGATTTTTGGGTCCAAAGAGCTCTTTTAGAAAAAGCTCCTTATAGCAGCGTTATGGGCAGAGAGGATTGAGAGATAGGGTTAAATAACAAATTTATCCTCTATAATTAATATTTTAAATTAACCTATCACATAAATATATCACGTCTCCCATCTCCAATTCATCTCAAAAAAAAAAAATAAAACTCTTCACTTCATCTATCTTATGCGCGGGTTTTTTTCTTCACTCTCAATTAAATTCATTCACTCCCAAATCATAAATTATAAATACATGTATATGTAGTTAAATATCAGACACCAATAATTTCAGATTCTTGTATATATTTTTTTAATTATTCAATTAAGTCATCACATAAATTTATATTATTATAAAAAAAAACTCAACAATAAATTAAGTTCGTGTCCTTATTGGTCATTTTATACATATAACAGCTAATACAATCAGCTATCAGCTATCAGCTAACAGCTATCCGCTAATAAAATGTATTTTTAATTTTCAAATGCATAAAGTTTCATATAAATAAACCATTTAATAAAATCTTTGAGAGTCATGAAATAGAGTATACTACAATTTTATAGAATTTAAAATTGAAAATACAATTGAATGGATTTTAAAATCCATACAATGTTCATTAATAATTATTTAATTAGAAAATTAAAAAAATATACATAAGATGGTTTATAATTTGTTTTTGTTCTTCCTCATACAGTTTTGATTATATATTTTTACATCAAACAAGTGTATAAATGTAAGTACATTTGCATTAACTCGTAATTTTCTAGCGATAATTATTTATTTTATTATCAAACTTCTTAAGTCATTATTTAGAAATTTATATTAATGTAGCTGTTTTATATATATATATATATATATATATATATATATATATATATATATATATATATGTGTGAGCCTAATTGCTTTTAAACTAATATATATTCAGTTTTACAACGAACACTAATAATAATGAAAAATAAACTACTAATATTTTATATATTTAATAAAATATTATTTATAATTATATTTTTAACATTAGATATACTATAAGGTTATTATATTGCATAATAATCTTCTTATGTAGTTGAATTCGATATAATTCTAATAAAAATTAGACTATAGTTAAAGTTATTTAAGTGATACATTAAAAAAATATTGTCTAATAATAATATTTCACCATTTATTTTGGTAAGCATATGTTCCGTTTGCTCGGAATTTAAAACGACAAGAACAATTTGCAATTAAATTTTTATAAATTAATAAATAAAAATATATTAACAGAATATTGAATTATCAGATTTTGTATATGTTATTAAATTATTACCTAAGACAATTGATGTAGTTTTTCTAAGAATGTGAAAATAATCAATTAAAATAAAAAAACTATTTATATAATTAAATAAAACTGTGATTATATTGTGCTTAGAAACACTTACAAGATTTTTACAATTAATTCGCTTTTTACTCAGTGTGACATTTGGCGTATACTTTCTTTTTCCTGTTTATTTGGACAACATCCTGACATACATCATTAATAATGAGATATATATTTTATATATATTTTTAATTGAAATATAAATTAAAAAATAATATTTTTAACACTAGATACTAAATAAATTATTTTTTTATAGTAATCATGCTAGATTGTTAGTAAAAATTAACTATCAATTTCAAAATATAATAAATATTGAATGATCTTAATGTATTATATTATTTAATTAAATTGCAAACATATGAACATAAGTTTAGATTATGCGTTTTCTCAATACTATTAAGAGAGAGAAAGAGAGAGAGTAAATCTAATATTTGAATATCTTTAGATATTTTAATTACTTTTCTTTTATTTTCCTACCATAATTAAAAGATCTATTAAACTTATATTCAAAACTATTAATAAATGACAAATAAGTCAGTGCAAAATTAGGAAAATAATTAATTTACCTAACCGTGTTAACTTATTGTTAAATAAGTCCTTCGAATGGAGGTCAACTTGTCAATTAAACTTATATCTTATTTTAAGTCAAATAATTCAAAATTATTAATAACTTTACTATAAAAATATTAATAAACATAAATAAATTAATAAATTAATAATAATAATAATAATAATAAAATGGGCAGCAGGGCGGCTGCTGTCCCGTTGCCGCCGTAAAATTACTTTCCGTGAGTTTTATTTTTTACAAATATTTTTGGGCAAAAAAATCTCTTACTTAATGTCCAAAAATAATTCGGTAATCGAAAAAATATTTTTATTACTATATGCCTGGAATTTTTTCTATATGCCAAAAAATTTCTTAATGAATGTCAAAAAATAATTCACCGATAACCAGATTTTTTTTAATATGTCCAAAAAAGTCTCAAGTCACCAGAAACCATTTCTTACTATATGTCCGAATTTCTTACTATATTTCTTAATTTCTTTCTATATATTCACAAATTTCTTACTTAATATTCAAAAAACAATCCTACATGATTTCAAAAAATATTTACTTGATTGCAAAAAATTCTTGCTTAATTTGCAAATGTTGTTATGTATATCTTATTTATTAAACAAAATTTATTTTATTTGGAATTTCTTACTTAATATCCTAACAATCAAGACAAAATCTTATTTTATGTCAAAAAGAAAAAGAGAGAGAGAGAGAGAGAAATTATTACTTTATATTGAAAATCTCATACTTTATGTTTGAAAAGATAAGAAAATTTATTCCTTTATGGCCAGAAAAGTAAGAGAATTCCTTACTTAATGTTCGATAATTTCTTACTTGATAGTGAAATTTCTTACTTTATGTTTTTGTGCCAAGAATTAAATTTGTGCAAAAAATATTAAATAAAATACTAAAATAAAAAATCTCCGAAAAATTATTCGGCGGATGGTCCTAGAAAAAATCTATAGCGGCGGGCAAGCAAGCCAGTGTTACCGTCAGTGGTGGGAGGGTAGTGGTGGTGATGGTGGTTATTTATATTATTATTATTATATTATTTATATTAATAATATTCTTTTAATATCGAGGGTAACCTTGTAATTGTATATTTAGAACTAGTTTAACACACGCATACTATGCGGGATTTGAAAAATAGTAACATTCATTAAAAACTCCAACATAATAATATTTAAAATGTACACAAAATTTAATATTATTTATTCTATTTATAAGAAGATTTTTGTTTACAATAAATCATTTGTACATACAAATTGGAACATTATTTTTGCTAATTACAGTAACACTAGTTTTCACAATAAAGAATTTTTGAGTATTTTTACCTGGGAGTCACAAAATTAGTTTTAAGGTATTACAAAATACCCTAAACTTGACAAGAAAACCTGTATAAAATTGAGTTTGTAAAAATGTAAGACATACAACACATGCGTGTCACAGTGAATATGTGATATACAAATTAAAACTTACAAGACATTGATAATTCTATTATAAAAACATCGTATATATAACGTGTAATATATGTGATACTATTTTTTTTCTGCGTATGACACTAATTTGTTCATGTATATATATAATGTGTGTATCAATACATTAAATTGGGATTACATAAGGATTTAGACTATATTTAACATTTATTTTCTTAGGCGTAATAATTTATTATTTATTTATTTGTTTCCCTTTATTTTTTTTTTTTCTTTTTTGGCGTAACAATAGGTTTTCATATAGATTTTTATATGTTATTCTAATGCATTATATTAAGACTAGATAAGAAAATCAAGTTTATATTATTTAAATTAATTTCTTTTTGAATAATTTTATATAAATCGTATTTTTCTTAAATAGAAAATTATAAAATAAAATTATTTTAAATTTTATTATAAATAAAAATTGGTTCAACTTATATTATTTTTAATTAAATATGACTTATTTATATTTTTATACTAGGAAAATAAAAGTAAGATATTGAATTTGATAAAATATGATAATGAAAATATAGAATAGGTAACGTACAATAAAAAGTAATATTGAATTAAGAAAAATATAATTATAGGAAAATATTAAAATAGTTGTATATTTAGTTACAATTTGTATAATTATTTTGAGTATTTGACCAAAATATTTTCTTATGATGTATTTGGCAACTGCCCATGTTTTTTTATATATTAAATGATGATACCTACTCCATGCATCCGAAATAATAGGCTCATTTATTTGTTTTCTTTTGTTCCAATTGTAGTTCACTTAAAAAATTAAAATGTATATTTAGTTTTTTATCTCTCATATACCAATCATGATAAAGTGCATCATGGGTATTCCACTACTACAAAAAATTCCCCTTTAACATCGGCTCTTTTTACTAATAGGCATCGGTTCTACAACCGATGCAAAAAACTAGGACTTTAGGCATCGATTCTATAACCGATACTAATAACTGACATAAGCATTGTCTATTTGACTAAAATCGATACATATAATCATCACACGCCGATGTATAGTATTTATATATATATATATTTATATATATATATATATATATATATATATATATATATATATATATATATATATATATATATGTATGTATTCTAGATATAGGCATCAGTCTTTGGTCAAATAACCGATGCTTAATGTAGAGATATTGACATCGATTTTTATTAAATAACCGATGCTTAATGTGTATGTATACGCATCGGTTGTGGTCAAACAACCGATGCCTAATGTCTATATATAAACATTAGTTGTTTGACCACAACCGATGCCTAATGTCTCTCTATAGGCATCGGTTGTGGTTAAACAACCGATGCCAAATGTATATATATAGATATCGATCGTGGTCAAACAATCAATGTCTAATGTATATTTATAGGCATCGGTTTTGGTCAAACAAACTATTCCTATAATCATTTAATTAATAATTAAAAAATAGCATGTAGGCACCGGTTGTTGTCATACAAGCCGATGCTCATTCGGGTGATTATATGCATCGGTTTGTATATGCAAACCAATGCATAATTGTAAGTTTTGAATAAAATTCAAAATTTTATTTAATACCTGTTCAAAAAATCAATACCTAACCCCATTTGCAAAATATAACTTAAAACTATTAATACCTAATACTTGTCAAAAAAATAACAAATAATATATGAAAATAAGAAATAACTAACCTCAACAAAATCTGTGCACTCATTGCTAAAGTAGCAAATCATGCCAATATGCAAATTGTTATAAAACTCAAGTTGAACGAATAAATGTCAATAAAACTGTTACTCAAGTTCAACAACGCAAAGCTAGTTATGGGGTCACAAATTAACAAAGAAATCCACAGACCACAAAGCTCTCCTACACCGAGAAGCGGCACAAACCTCATCATAAGGTTCTGCACCAGGTTACAAAATAAACATTAGTTAAGTATAAACTAAGAAAAAGTAATTAAAAATGAGAAAAAAATTATATATATACGAGTATTACCGAATAACGTATTCTGCCCATAGCTCAAGAATTTCGTCAATTTGTTGTTGCTCGTATGGTTCAACTCCAAATGAGGCCTACACATTTCGAAGCAAAATTTCAATTTATCATTTTAAAATGAAGTTTAAGTTTGGGTTTTAAAAAATAGTCAGTAGTTTTTACTAATAAATGAGTATACACGTACTTTGTCTAATGAAGTAGCTTCAGCCATTTCAGTGCAAATGTCATGCATATACCTCATAACATAAAAACTACATTCACTGTCTTCTAATTGCCAATTACACTACAATATCATATGTAATTAATTTATCTAGCGAACCAAAAATATACTATTAATTATTCATACCTTAAAAAACATAACTTACCGCTAGATTATTCCAACCCATGTTTTTTCCTCCTTTTGCTTTTCTTGTCCTAATGGTTCGAACTGCCCTACAAATAGTAATCAGTGCACTCAAGGAGTTAATAAAGCAATTATTATTTCAATAGAAATAAAAAATTGTTAGTTATATACTCCCTCCGTTTCTTAACAAGTGTCGCTTTAGAGTTTTTGTTCAAAATTAAGGATTATAATACTTGACCAACACATCCCCAATCAATTAATAATATTCTCATTTAATTACTTCCATTGTTTCCCTTTAGTTATTCTATTACCTAAACTTGTTTATATTTCTTAAAATAAATGGGGATAAAATTGGAATATAGTGGTAAAAAAATCTAAAACGACACTTAATTTGTAATAAAATTGAGATTTTAAAACGACACTTATTTTAAAATGGAGGGAGTATGTAACTAAACATTTACAGTATTAAAACCAAAATTCAGCATGCACAAGCCAATCTTATATTACATCTAATATGAAAAACTTGAAGCAGTTTTATGAATAAAAACACACAGAGTAGTAGGCTTTACAAAGAATCAGGATGTGGAAATGAAAATATCAAAATTACATAATGATATGAATCTGGCTGTATAACAACTTGACCACGAAACAATTGCACACAAAACTTAAACACGATCAGAGCACTGAGTTGGTAATACTAATTACTAAACTACCCATAATTAAGCTTTTCTTGCATTCAAAAGACAGTATATTATTACATTGATAATAAAGACCTGCAGGTGAATTGTTTTTTATGATTTTTCCCAAAAAAGAAGAGTAAGTTACCATTTCAAAAAAAAAAAAAAAGACACAAATATAAGGGGAACTTTACTTACGCATTAATATGTGTCTTGATATCCAACTCCTTTTTGTTTGCCTTTGGATCTAAAAGCTAAACCACATTCACATGAAGATATATCACTAGTAGCACCCAGTGGTCACCACACATTTTCATAAGCACAAAGATTAATTATCTTTGTAAGTATAATAATTGTAAAGGAGTAAAGGAAACAAGAACAAAAAATAGTCTAGGTATGGTGCTAGAATGAATGTCCTGTTAGACATTTCATCGAAGGAATCAACTAAGTACGATGTCACAGCATTAGGGTCACTCAAATATTTTTTTTGAGATCCGGGCTGGACAAATACATCCGATGGAGTTGGTGCAATAATTCTTAGACAACCCACTAAGATACGTGTAGTAGACATTCAGAACTAAATAAATTTAAGATAAAATATTGAATTAATGAAAATAAAAAAGACAACTCTTACTGCGTAAATACTTGCACAACAACAACACTAAGACACTCCATTTTAAACACGCTCTGAATATCTTTTTATTAACACATGAAATTTCTTTTCTCTTTAATGATGGAAGATGGTGCGATCTAGATCCAATGGGATGTAGCCCACATGCACAGGCATCAATAGAATACATGAGTGTATCTCTTTGCAATTCTCTTCCAAAGTCTCCAAGACAACATCATCAACAAGAGGTGTCTTTGGTTTGGTTGCAGATTGCTCCCCACTTGTCTCCATTTGACTTGTTTTCTATATTTTGGAATTTGGCATTGTAAATTCTTGTACATATGGCCAATTTTAATCTTACGAAAAGTAATTCAATAATTGATCCATGAAATGAAAACATATATAGTAAATCTTTTTCTAGAACTAAGTTGACAGGCCAATGCAAAAAGCTACCTAAAACTTCACCCAAATACTTAAATCGATGAGCTGTCACTGGTAGAGGAAGTTGTGCTGCACCCTTAACAACTTCATCTACTGAAACCTTCACATGATCGGGTGACAACTTCTGATCATGCACTGTTATGTCCTCGTTGATTGGGTAAACCATCCCGTTGGCAACAAATTTTATATCTCCAAGAATTGACAGGGCCAGACGACACTGAGTCGGACTCTATTACTCAAAGTAATGACTAAAGTTAATAGTTTGAGCTAGTTATTGAAATAATAACACAAAAAACTAATAGCACTAAAGTTGAAATAAAACCATATTAACTAATTTTTACCTCAACCATAGGAAATGGAGTCTCACCAACCGAGTGGCAACCACTACATGGATCACCTGGCAAATGCGAGTGCAGAGGCGTGTTGAAGTCAGCCCCCTCATTGGCACATGGTGGTTTATCGACGGAGTCTACGAACACTGGTTCTTCACTTGCTCATACAACATATTGAATTGGGCTTGTAGAGCATCAAACTTGCTCTGCATCTGTTGCGTGATTTCTTGTGTATTAGTTGCATATAATTTAGAATATCTTCAACTTACAATTTATCCAAGATCAAGTGCAATCTTTGATATTTTAACTTCGATAAAAGGTTCTTCATTCCTGTCAATCTCTTTCTCACCAAAATAGTCATGGCTTGCAACACCTTTACCATCGAAGACGATTACATCAAAAATATAACGTTCATTATTGATGAAAATGACAGAATAACCATCTTCGATATTGTTGCCATTAACAAACTCTAACCACTCACCAATAAACCTGGCCTACAATAAACAATAAAAGACAGAGTATAATGCAAACAACACAAATAGAATAAGGATTCACACCATGCATAACTATTCAAGACAGTAGTAAAACTCTCAATCATACTGTTTCCAAAAATGTGAACAACACATCAAGAATGACATTATTATTCATACAAAGAATTATATAATTCATAATTATTAATACCCCAACATTATTTCTAATTTTTTATAATAATAGTAACACCAATTTGAACGTAGAAGAACAAAAATAATACAAATTGAATAAGGGTTCTTAACATGCAAAATTGCTCACAACATGAAATATAATTCATAATTATTAATAAATTGACCTTATTTTTAGTCTCTTTATAATAGTAGTAACACCAATTTGAAGACAGAAGAACGCAAACAACACAAATCGAATAAAGGGTTCGATTCTAGAATAATTTAATTTGCAGCATTTTTATTAAATGATTTCAACAACTTGAATTAGATATGGAGAAAACAAACCTTATCACCATCTTTACCAACAAACTCGACAGTCACATCCCAATTATACCCACGGAGATTACACAAGTAAAGTGTTTACATTCAAGATCTGCAAAAATTTCACAATTTCTTTGGGATATACTGCAATCGTGTCGAGAAGGGTTATTTAAAATTACAGCAAATCAGAAATATAATTAGAAGAAAGAATAATTAGAAGAGAAAAGAAAATACGAATTATAATTAGAATAAAACATAATCACCACTGAATTGAATAAGAACAACAAATCAACAGACAACAATACCCGAAAATTTGAACTGGACATGAGAAGAGTCTTCGTGAATGTTAGAATTAAAGTCATTGAAAATCTAGGAGAGAAGCTACAAACACCTAGATATCAACAATGGTGAGAAGAGAATTTTCAAGATGTTGCCGCCACGCAAGTCTGGGAGAGAATTTTATATGTGTTCATCTGTCGCGTCCACTGGGAATCGCACCTGTAATACAAATTAGGGTTACGCTTTGATTATTGACCAAGAGCTGATACGTATTCATCCATTGATGTAAGAAAATGCGCGTAATTATTAACCCAAGCGCTTGATCAAAAAGGTCCCAGGTTCGAACCCTGTTATGCTAATACTGTACGCATCGGTTGATTTTTATACAAACCAATGCTATTCACCTACTTGATTCGTATGTATTTGTTATGAGTTTTGTATATGTTTTGAGTCATGTTTGAGTCGTTATGTTATCTTTTTCGGGTTGAGATTAGGCTATTCTGCATAATTTTGCATTCTACAACTTTTTACTTAACTTTCTAATTTTTCGATCGATAATTGGTCCTTTTGAGATGACATCTGTGTTTTCTCATGTAGATAGATCGCTAGACGAGCCCTGTATTTCAAGAAAATTAAGATTGTAAACCTTTACGAGAATCGAGAGACAAGTACGAGAAAGACAACGCGAAGAAGTAGCCATAATGACATTCATCTGGTCGGATGGATCTGACATCCGGTCGGATTAACCCACCAAAATCACAACCGATCGGATTCCCAACCGAATTAGCCCACTAGACTCACATTCGGTCGAATGGATCTGACATCCGACCGGATTTATTGACAAAGACCCTCATCCAGTCGGATTCATCAGACCATCCGACCGGATGCGAGCATTATAAACTCGGATTTTCAAAATGTCTTCAGTTACGAAGGCAATGAATATGGGGTTTTCAAGCTACAAAAGAGAGGAGAATGTCAGCAAAAAGGCATCTTTCATATATCTTTTACATATCTTAGGAATCTGGAAATACTTGATACTCTAGAGCCCTCACGACAATTCGATACGATTTAGACCGGTTCCATTAGTTCATCATTCATCTTGAAGAAAGTAGTAGTCCGGGGTTCGTGACAAGCTTCCGGATTCGTAAGCATAGAAGACCATTCCTCCGGAGTCGGTGGAGTTAGCTAGCTATCACTATTCAAGTTGATCAATCTTTCATTGAATTTAGTATTTCTTAAACCCTATTTCTAATTCGTAGTTCTTAATCCATTTGATGAATATTCTCCCCTTTGATATTTGATCTTGAAATAATAGTATTTGTTTTAGTGAATGAAATTACTTAACTATTTTTACATACTTTGTGTTGGATAATTAGTTTGATCATATCTTTGGTTGTTAGTTTGGTAATTGTTCTTACTAAGAGTATAACTCGTTAATGCTTTTCATATGTTCGATAAAACGCTTGAATGACAATTAGTAGTTTAATCTTCTTGTTAAGTTTTCAAATAATTTATAATTTTGTTTTTAATTTCATTGTTAAGTTTTTGCGTAGAGATTGACACTCTCGTTGCAAGATAAGTTTTAAAATCTAGTTTGTTTAAAATAATCAAATCAAAAATCCCTTTCGATCGTGTGTTTAGAATTAGAATTTATGAATTTCGATATAATAAATATCGTCGACTCTGTATTTCCACTCTTGAGAATTCAACTCAGTTTAACTTGCCAGTCTACAATAACCCTGTTCTCTTGCGGGCGAACTTGCTTTCAAAATGTAGATGCACGTTGTGAACTGATTTTAATTTGAAAGAAGCAATTTGTTCGACTTAAAATTTGGCGTCGTTGCCAGGAGTGGCAAAGGTGTTGACGACGTTTATTCGTGTTAAATTTTATGCTTGATTTATATATAATTGTTTTGATTTGCCACTCGATGCGTTGATGTTGTTTGTTGTTGATGCAAGGTCATAGAAGCCTTAGAGGTGAACTTGATCCGTTTATTAATAGCATCGAACGAGTAGGGAGACCGAGAAGACTCTTTCTTTCCCCCGAAGGGAATCCATCCAAAGCAACCCCAGCCACCATGTCGAACATTCCACATTATGGCGGCTGAGGAAGAGGAGAAAGGAATGGTGGACGAGAGAGAGGACACAACAACCGCACCCCCCTCGCGTTCAACCATACGGCATGCCACCCGACAATGACATGCATGTGAGAGACCAGCACAACGACATCCGAGATGAAGATCCACAGATGTTTGCTCTTTTTGACAACCAAGAGCACAACCAGGATGAAGAACATGGAGAACCCGAGAACACCGAAGGTGGAAACAACAGGGGGCCACATCCCCAAGACAACCGTTGAGTCATGATGCCAGAAAATCCAGTCGACGACCCTCCAATCAACCGAACGCCACAGCACTTCCAGAATCGAGAAGAAGCCTGAGCCTTCAATGCTTGGGCAAATCAGAAGTTCGAGTACAACTACGTTGGTCACGGCGGGCCCCAGCCCTAAAACAACCAACAGAATAATGAATACAAGAACAAGGAGCGAGAACCGAATCATTTCTGAAATAGAGGAGAAGAGCGACCCTACCATACTTGGCAGAATGAGAATGCCCAGAACTATGAATACGAGAATAAGGATTATGGGTATTATGAGGATGATCAGCATTACGGGAATCAGGAAGAGTATGGTGGATGGTGAGAATATGGAAGACGTGCAAATTTTATTGGGGGATGACCCCTCGATATCCGAACGAATGCCGACAAAACGACCTCGTTTGCCCAACCACCAGTCCATACACCTCAGCCATAGTCGTAGGCCCCATGGCCCGATATTACAATTTGAAATCCAATCATTTTAGCCAGCTACCCATTTTCTACATCATGCCAGACGAAGACCCGCTCAATTTCATTCGAGAATTTTACGCGGCGGTGTCCGGAATTCCAGCTCGGGGACTAAATGAAGAGTAGTTTAGAATGAGGTGCTTCCCAAGAAGTCTGAAGAAAAAATCCAAGAAGTGGCTTCTTTCATTGCAACCTAACTCCCTAATTCATTGGGATATGGTTTACAAGAAATTCGTGGGTAATTTTTCCTCAGATAAACGACGGCGAAGTTGAGGAGGGAAATTACCAACTTCGAGCAAATGGACGGGGAATCATTCCACGAGGCGTGAGAATGTTATAAGGGGATTCTACATGCATGCCCGCATCATAACAACTGTCCCAAAATGGTCAACAACTATTTACATGAAGGGTTGTTGCCGAGCTATAAGCAACAAGTGGAAGTAAAGTCCGGCAATTTTGGGGACTTAACTGCATGAGAGGCATGTGATCTTTTTGAGTTAATGGGTGATAAGTCGCATCAGACGAGCTCCCAGCCAAGAAAAGTCAAAGTTAACGAGGTGCCGACTTCTCAAGAGAAAAATAATAAGATTGAGGAACTCACGAAATAAGTAGCCTTGTTGAAAAGCATGATGAAGCGTGAGGAGGAGCCGTCTCAACCTTCACATGAAATGTGTGGGATTCTTGGAGCGTTTGGACATGGAGATAATGCATGCCAGGTGACGTTTGATGAAGAGAGGATGAGGAGGTAAACGCCGTTCAGAACTTTCAGCCCAACAACAAAATAGGGCAAAAGTTCACAAAAAACTACGATCCTTATTCGAATACATACAATCCGGGGGTCCGAGATCATCCAAACTTCAAGTACATATCGGAAAATCTTAACCACGTGCCGATGCCCAAGCAAACTGATCCTCAATACTTAACACCACATCCCCCGAACAGGAATCAAGGAGGGTCGAGCATTTACAACTCCTATCCTAACAAAGGCCAAGGAAACTATCAACAACGCCCTCCGCAAGGGCAGAATCACTCAGGCCAACAACAACAACAAGCTCCACCTCCCTTGAATCCCAATGAAGAGTTGCGATTGTGGCGGCAACGATAAGAATTCGAGACTCTCTGCAATCGAGAGGAGACTCTACGTACCATTGAAGAAAACAATCGCACCAAGAAGCAAATGGACAAGTTGGAGATGATGATGGGGCAGATCTCCACGTCCTTAACAAAGCTCGGGACTGATCCCGGGAAACTGCCTAGTCAACCTGAGCAAGCAATGGCAATACATGTACTCTAAGGAGGAAACGAGGTTGATAATGGGGTCAGAAAGTTGGAAGACAAAGAGGTTAAGAACAAGCCTATTTCGAAAGAAGAAGAAGTAAGCACTGACGTGCCGCTCTCGAATGGCAAAATGGCGGCAATTAAGGGGATTCATAAATCTCAAAACAGATACGTTCTAGGTTCTATCACCGGGAACTTTCCATCCAAGAATGCCAATGCGAGCAAGGAAGGAACAGCCAAGACATCCGACGGGATGACCCAGGAATCCAGGCAGATTACAATAATAGAAGACTTATCCGGTCGAATGAACCACAAATCTGACCGGATTAGAGGGACAGAAGCATCACCCGGTTAAGAGTCCATCCAGATCGAAAGATAAGAGGCAATATCTGACCGAACGGGAGAGATCATCCGGTCGGACAACAAGATAGTAGCTTCATCCGGCCAGACTAGTAAAGGTATCCGGTCGGATACAATTCTTGAGCAGGGTGATCCCAGCCGTTCCAAGACGCAATGAGTCATTCGTGATCCCGTGCCATTTCTGAGTCGTCTTAAGCCAGCAAGGGAGAACAAGCAGTTCATGGAGCTCTATAACATGTTTAAGAATGTGAACGTCGATCTTCCGCTAATTGACGTGATAAAATCGATGCCAACCTACATTAAGTTTTTCAAGGAGCTCGCATCAAAGGAAAGTCGTCTAGAAGCGAACGAGCGAATTGTGCTGACAAAGAAAGTGAGCGTCATAGAACACCAAGCAATTCTATCGAAAGTAAGTGATCCCGGGAGTTTTTACATCACGATAACTATATGGGATGGGCAAAAGGCACGAGGAATGCTCGATCTATAGACAGGGTTCAACTTGATGCCCTACGCCCTATACAAACAACTCGATCTTGGGGAAATGAAGCCAACAAACATGCAACTTCAACTAGCCAACCGCTCAGTGAGATACCCATTGGGAGTGGTCAAAGACATTTTTGTAGAAGTCGGCTCATTAGTAGTCTCCATGGATTTTGTAATTACAGACGTCGGAGAAGTGGCCCAAGCAAGCAAGGAGCATACAATTCTCTTAGGTCGATCATTCGTGGCAACTTCACACACCATGATTGATGTGCGTCAAGGCAAAATAACCTTATCCGGTTTCGACAAATCAGTGACTTCCTCGCTCGGAGACACCCAAAATGCTCCATCACCTCTTTTGGGTGTTGATTGCTCTTATCTCGATTTCGTGGACCAATGCGAGAAGGAGTTGTACGGTGTCATGCCGTTAGAAGAGGGGAGCAACGAGGGCGACGAATTTGATCCAAATATGGAGGGGGTGGTCAATCTATTTAAAATCAAAGATGAATCGGGAGGACATCGTGTGACGGGGTGGTTAACTCATAAACACTCATGGCTATAGGAAATGGTTATTTGGCTATGAGGGGCTCATTCAGAATTTATAATGGCTAATATATATGCATATGGCCGGAATAAGGTTTTTTTTTCTGTGCCTAATCGTCATGTTCAAAGCTAACTACACAAAGCGATTTCAAAGAGATCTCAAAATAGAACTTACTCAAGTAAATGAAAATATGATAAACACTCAGGCTACTCACAGGCTTTTGCATGAAAAGATTTTGAATTGACGCTGCTTTTAAGGTTTTGTCAAATCGTTTGCGTCCAAGTACCATTTTACAATATATATATAAATAATAATTTTGAAAAATTTATGCACTAATACACTCTCAAATACAAGAACCTCAAATCACACAACAGTCAATCTTGACAAGGATAAACCAGGCAAACACAAACAAGCGCAGAACTAGCAATCAATCACGTTCAAATATTAGCTACTACAAAACCACGAATTTAAATTGCACAATTATAAAATATAAATCACTACTAAACCATCCTCCCACTCTCTAAAAACCCGGAAATCTCCGAATTGCCATAAATATATATATATAAATAAATCAAAGGAGGAAAGGAGTGAGAAAAACGTACCTGATGACTAAATAGTCGAGCTGCTCCAAATAGCACTGTGCAATCATCTCATCGTCTCGAATCGCGTGATTTAGAGTGTCTTGATTAATAACCTTATCAAGGTGGGTGTCCAAAAGGTCTCATCCAAGAGTGGCTCTCAAACTGGCCGCGAATATGAGTTAAAATCAGCAAATTCGCGAATTCTGGGCTGACACCGTGTAACCCAGTGTGGATCAACGTACCTAGTGTCGACGGCAAGTGTGTCGATCGACGGGCATCGACGGGCTTCAATTGACGTGGACAGAGACTTTTCATCGACCAAGTGGTCGATCGACGGGAATCGACAAAAATGGACACTGGGTAACCTAGTGTGGACAACGTACCCAGTGTCAGCAAACAGACCGAATCTGGTTGGCGTCGACGCGTTCGACTGGATGTAGTTTACTCATAACAACACACGCATCAATGTACCAAAGCAAAAGAACTCAAATTAACAAAAGAAATAAAAATCAAAAGAAGAGCTAAAAAATAAAAAGAAAAGAACCGCTTGGGTTACCTCCCAATAAGCGCATCTTTTAACGTTGCTTGTTCGACATGTTCCACGAGCAATGCTATCCGGTATCCAAGAAAAGGTGACGATCATGCCACACCTTAGTGTTCTCCAAGATCAAGAGTGGGCAATTTAAATTACCAAGACGAGCACGGAAAGAAAGTTGTAGAATAAGAGAAATGAAAACTTCAACTCGCTTCGGAGGTCAAAAAAGCGAGTAGTCGATCACCATGAACATATCAAAAGTCAATTGGAGCACGGGGTGATCCTAAACCTCGGGAAAAACTAGGAAATCTTTCGGACAACCGACATAACCATCGACCAACCCGAACACCTTCACTTCTTTGACGTCCCCCTCAATGTTTTGAAAAATATTTAATGCCACATCCAGGCATAGGAGAGGGGAATTAGAATTCTTCTTGATTTCCTCTAATACTATCTCAGTCTTAATTTCAATCAAAGCTTCGGGTGGCACAAAAAGAGGCTCGGTAATCTCAACATCTCCCAAATTGGGTCCCACGTCATCACCCTCACCAAGATCGAGAAAACTTAATTTATCAACATCCCCCGGGCTCTCCAAAGGCATCACTCCAACATCATTATCTAACACTTCATCGTAAAGCACAGGAGGAGTGATCTCAACCAAATTCTCGATAACCTCCTCCTTACACATATCTCCCAAACGATCGTTCATGCTCGAACTCTCAACATCTAATATTGGCTCCATCACATCAAGAATTGACAGCTCTGGTGGACTTGGAAGTTTATCTTTTTCGTTCAACCTTTTTGCTAAATAAGCCTCGATTTGACCACACAGTACCTCTATATTCTTTGCAGTCTCAAAAAAGTCATCTTCCTGGACAGTCGATTGCGCAAGTTCTTCTTGATGATGAATGGTCTCAGCTCCTTTATCTTACTACCACGCCAAAGATTTATTATCTCGTTGATATTCGTCATATCTTGGGTAGTAGGAAATCAAGTTGGGAGGGGCATAAGGATTGTAGCTCGGATAGAAAGAATTAGAATCGGGTGGAGCATACGAGTCATATCCCGAGTAGTGAAGATTTGCAGCGGAGGGAGCATATGGATCGTCATGGCTTGAATAGTATGCATTTGAAGATGGGCCCCATTTAGGTGAGTAGAACTTCCTCATGAACCGATTGTACACTTCCTCATATGTTCTCAAGGAATCGGGCTCTAAATGTACCAACCATTGTTTGGCTCAATCCTTTAGTGTGGAAGAGAAGAGATGCATCTTCACTTGATACCTTGTAAGGCCGAGACGTGGGAAAGTCTTGGTGACGGCCTCGTACTCTCGGATAAGTTTTAGCGGATCCTCGCTCAAAAGCCCATGAAAACCGGGAGTCTCTCGTAGTAGAACTCATCAAGATCATAATCCCGCATCTTGGAACTCACAGGAATGGCCGGTCCAGGTATAGGAAAAGCAAAAGGATTGCTATACCATTGTTCGACACACAATCGATACCCTCTATAGTTCGACATTTTCTTATATATATATTTTTTATATTTTTATTATGGTCATTGAATCTCAAGTTTCAAGAGATGTACATTGCATACACAACACTCAACGCATAAGATTAAACGTACCAGTGGAAAATAACAAAAACGAACAAAAAGAAAAATCATAAATAAAAACTATAAACAAACGAGACAAATAGAAACATAAATAAGGTCACGAAGAGCAACAACAAAAATCACAACCTTTAGCTTTCCCCGGCAACGGCGCCAAAATTTTGATTCAAACTTTTCGCACCTACTTTATAAATATAAGTTTGTCAAGCTTAAGAAGTTTGCTCGTAAGAGTACGAGTTTGCTTGTAGGTTGGCAAGTTGAACCGAGTCTAATCTCCTGAGGAAAACTAATCGGAGGTTCCTTTTGTGTCTTTTTTTTCACGAATAAGAAAATAACAAAGAAAAAACTAATCTTAACACTTGGAATCAATGCGTAGATTGAGACAAAGAAAAACTAAATCAAAAGATTTAAAAAGATTTGAGAAAACAAGGGTTCTAGAGCTCTAGGATCGTCTCCAAGACCACTTGGACATTTCATCGAACACCTTACCTACGAGCTAGGGTTTTCAATCCCAACTTGTATATTTGGTACCCAACAAACCCAATTGATGGTTCTAAATATTCTAGGCTCTAGACCCGTAAGATCTATCCATCAATCATCAACAATTTCATCATCACAAACCCACAACATTCAAGAACACAATATATCATACAAAGCATCAATGGGGGGGGGGGGGGGGGGGGTGGTGGTGGTTTGAAAGATTGAATTATTCTAAGAAGATTAAATAACTAATAAAGCATAAGAAATTGAAAACTTACTAATTAACGAGGAAAAGTAGCAGCGTTCAATCGAAACATCTACGAACTAAGATTAATCTACGACTAATATATAAGAACTATCCTACTTAATCTAAAAACTAGAAATTTTAAACTAAGAAATATGGAGAAGAGTATCAGGAGAAATAGAGGAAAACCCTAGAGTTTGTGAGGCCCTAGGAGTCCCAGAAAACGTCTAGCATATCTTTGAAGAAGGAAGGTATTTATAAGTTTCCAAGACTTGGAGAAGAAGTTTTCTTCCAAGAATGGGCCCGTTAATGGTAACTTAACGGTAACCGTTACCGTTAAAGTTACCGCTAAACTCTCTGTTGGTTCTGACACTGGGTAAACCAGTGTGGATCAACGTACCCAGTGTTGATGGTAATTCATCAAATCGAGGCCCAATTTCATCAAAACTCCACTCGTAGGCCTACAATCCACTATCTCCAAACCAAAATACTTCAAAATACCTGAAATAAATATTAAAGTAATTAATTATGATTAAGATACAATAAATTAAGCCGGAGATAAGAAAATACAAAAATATGCTCAATCTATCCAACTTATAACAAAATCATTAACAAAAACTAACTAAAATACTAACATAAATCAAGACAAATTCGGGTTAATTTCAATCTATCCACGCTTAATTGGTTTGTTCGTCCTCGAACAAATGATAATTTCAAAGAATAACAAGTATGAAAATTAGCTCAAGAAAGAGTCGTGTCGTGCTACACAAATAATTTTGAAAATATAGATATGTGTAACGCAACTTCAAATGCTAGACCATTATTACATTGTCGCTCTAAAAATAAAATTATGAATCCTCTCAAAGGGTACTGAAAATCAAAAACTTCTCCATCGCAATAGTGTGTAACCAACAAAGAATCGAAAAAGGTCTTTTTGGGTTGTAATTTAGGCTCTTTGGACGGGTATGGAATATATAAGTCGTGTGGCTAACTCGCGATTTAACGTGATCGATAACTCACCAACCTATTCTAATCACGAAGCAAGGTGCTTCACCTCATTCAAACGAAGTATCACTTATCTCTCATAATGTGTCCTTTATACTTAGGCTATGTCTCAACTCGTAAACCCAAAACCGACTTCTAAACGAACCACTTAAATAATTTAGAAGCTTAAAATATGCTTCTTTTTTAAACATAACTCTTGCCTCTTAAACATTAGGCGTCATAAGAAAATCAATAATACTAAGCACAAGCCTTTATAAACATAGGCAACAATTCAACAAGATTGACCATTGCTTTATTCTTTTTTTTTTATTTCTCTCTCTTTTTTTTTTTGAAAGATGGTGATCATTAACACTTATTACAATTTTTTTCATAAACCCCTGATCACAAATCCAAAACACAAATAACCAACTAAAATAACTAATTCGTACCCCCACGCTATTAATGACGTAGGAGTTAACTCATAAACACTCATGGCTATAGGAAATGGATATTTGGAAATGAGGGGCCCATTTGGAATTTATAGTGGCTAATATATATGGATATGGCCAGAATAAGGGTTTTTTTCTGTGCCTAATCGTCATGTTCAAAGCTAACTACACACAACGATTTCAAAGAGATCTCAAAACAGAACTCACTCAAGTACATGCAAAGATGATAAACACTCAGGCTACTCACAGGCTTTTGCATGAAAAGATTTTGAGTTGACACTGGTTTTAAGGTTTTGCGAAATAAATTGCTTCCAAGTATCGTTTTATACTATATAAAAAAATGAGAAACTTATGAACTTATACACGCTCAAAGATAAAAACCTCAAATCACACCTAATTAACTTTAACAGGTAAACCATAAAAACACAAATAAGCGCAGAAATAATAATCAATCACATCCAAATACTAGCTATTATAAATCCACAAATTCAAATTGCACAATGATAAAATATAAATCACTACTTAACCATCCTCCCCCTCTCTAAAGATCCGGCAATCTCCTGATTGCCATAAATATATATAAAAATAAATCAAAAGAGGAAAGGAGTAAGAAAAACGTCCCCGAAGACTAAATAGTCAAGCTGCTCCAAATAGCACTGTGCAATCATCTCATCGTCTCGAACCATGTGATTTCGATTGTCTTGAATAAAAACCGTTAAAGCTCTTTGTTGGTGGCTAGTGGTTGGGGCTAACGGTCAGCTTGCGTCCTGAGGACCTGCAAAAACACGCTAGCGATGGCCTTAGCGGTTGGCGCCACCGCTAGGTCCACCGTTAAACTCTCTGTTGCTGGCTAGCGGTAGCCTTAACGGTAGTGGCAACCGCTAAGCTACTGCTAGGTGCTTGAGTTTTTCAAATTTGCCCGATTTTCTGCACATCAACACACACATAAATGCACCACAACAAATAACTCATACGTAGCTAAGAGTATGCAGAAGATAAAAGAAGAAAAGTTCAAAAGGAAAGTTAAGGAAAAAGAAAAAGAAAACAATTACTTGGGTTGCCTCCCAACAAGTGCATCTTTTAACGTCGCTTGCTTGACGTGTTCCACGAGAAATGTTATCCGGGATCCAATAAAAGGTGACGATCATGCCACGCCTTAATGTTCTACAAGAGTAAGAGTGTGCAATTTAAACCACCATGGCGGGCACGGAAAGCAAGTCGTAGAATGAGAAAAATAAAAACTTCAACTCGCTTCGGAAGTCAAAAAGTGAGTAGTCGATCACCACGAACATATCAAAAGTTAATCGGGGCACGGGGTGATCCTCAACCTTGGGAAAAACTATGAAATCCGTCGAACAACCGACATAACCATCAACCAACCCGAAAACCCTCACTTCTTTGACGTCCCCCTCAACGGTTTGAAAATATTTAATGCCAAATCCGGGCATAGGAGAGGGGAATTATAATTCTTTTCGATTGCCTCCACCACTATCTCAGTCTTAATTTCGATCAAAGCTTCGGGTGGCACAAAAAGTAGCTCGGTAATCTCAACATCTCCCAAATCGGGTCCCACGTCATCACCCTCACCAAGATTGAGAAAACTCAATTTATCAACATTCCTCGGGCTCTCCAACGGCATCACTCCAACATCATTATCTAACACTTCATTTTAAAGCACAGGAGGAGTGATCTCAACCAAATCCTCAATAACCTCCTCCTTACACAAATCTCCCAAATGATCGTTCATGTTCGAACTCTCAACATCTAAGATCACATCAAGAATCAGCAACTCTGGTGGACTTGGAAGTTTATCTTTTTCGTTCGACCTTTTTGCTAAATAAGCCTCGATTTGACCACACAGTGCCTTTATATTCTTCGCAGTCTCAGAAAAGTCATCTTCCTGGACAGTTGATTGCGCAAGTTCATCTTGATGATGAATGGTCTCGGCTCCTTTATCTTGCCGCCACGCCAAAAATTGATCGTCTCGTTTATATTCGTCATATCTCGAGCAGTAGGGAATCAGGTCGGGAGGGGCATAAGAATCATAGCTCGGATTGAAAGAATTAGAATCGGGTGAGCATACGAGTCATATCCCGAGTAGTGAAAATTTGCGGTGGAGGAAGCATATGGATCGTCGTGGCTCGAATAGTATGCATTTGAAGATAGGTCATATTTAGGCGAGTAGAACTTCCACATGAACCAATTGTACACTTCCTCCCATGTTCTCAAGGAATCGGGCTCTAAATGTACCAACCATTGTTTGGCTCGATCCTTTAGAGTGGAAGAGAAGAGATGCATCTTCACTTGATCCCTTGTAAGGCCGAGACGAGGGAAAGTCTAGGTGACGGCCTCGTAATCTCGGATGAATTTTAGCGGATCCTCGCTCAGAAGCCCATGAAAAACCGAAAGTCTCTTGTAATAGAACTCGCCAAGATCGTAATCCCGCATCTTGGAACTCACAGGAATGGCCGGTCCAGGTATAGGAAAGCGAACGGATTTCTATACCATTGTCTGACACACAATCTATACCCTCGATAGTTCGACATTTTCTTATATATATATTTTTTTTTATTTTCTTATGGTCGTTGAATCTCAAGCTTCAAGAGATTTACTTTGCCTACACAACACTCAACGCACAAGATTAAACATACCAGTGGAAAATAACAAAAATGAACAAAAAGAAAAATCACAAATAAAAACTATAAACAAACGAGGCAAATATAAACACAAATAAGGTCACGAAGAGCAACCACAAAAATCATAACCTTTAGCTTTCCCCAGAAACGGCGCTAAAATTCTGATTTGGACTTTCCGCACCTACTTTATAAATATAAGTTTGTCAATCTTAAAAAGTTCACTCGTAAGAGTACGAGTTCACTTGTAGGTTTGCAAGTTGAACCGAATCGAATCTCGAAGAAAACTAATCAGAGGTTCCTTTTGTGTTTGTTTTCACAAATAAGAAAATAACAAGGAAAAGGCTAATCTAAACACTTGGAATCAAGGCATAGATTGAAATGAAGAAAAATTAAATCAAAAGCTTTAAAAAGATTTGAGAAAACAAGGGTTCTAGAGCTCTAGAATCATCTCCACGACCACTTGGGCATTTCATCGAACACCTTACCTACGATCTAGGTTTGTCCATACCAACTTGTAGATTTGGTACCCAACAAACCCAATTGATGATTCTAAATGATTCTAGGATCTAGACCTGTTAGATCTAGCCATCAATCATCAACAATTTCATCATCACAAATCACAACATTCAAGAACACAATTCGTCATACAAAGTATAAATGGGTTGGGGTTGGGGGGTTTGATTGACAATTATTCTAAGACTGTCTCTTATACACATCTAGATGTGTATAAGAGACAGGGGGTTGAAAGATTGAATTATTTTAAGAAGATTAAATAAATAATAAAGCATAAGAAATCGAAAATTTACTAACAAAGCTAGGTCCACCGTTAAACTCTTTGTTGCTGGCTAGCGGTAGTGGCAACCGCTAAGCCACCGCTAGGTGCTTGAATTTTGCAAATTCTCCGGATTTTCTGCACATCAACACACACGTAAATGCACCACAGCAAATAACTCATACGTAGATTAGCGGCACCAGAATTTTGATTAACACGAATTTTTCTTGATTTTGTTAGTATTTTAGTTAGTTTTTGTTACTGATTTTGGTAATAGTTGGATAGATTGAGCATATTTTTGTATTTTCTTATCTCCATCTTAATTTATCGTATTTTAATCATAATTAATCAATTTTATGTTTATTTCAAGTATTTTGAAGTATTCTGGCCTGGAGATAGTCGAGTGTGGGCCTACGAGTGGAGTTTTGATGAAATCGGGCCTCGATTTGATGAATTACCGTCGGCACTGGGTACATTGATCCACACTGGGTTACCCAGTTTCAGAACCAACAAAGAGTCTAACGGTAACGATTACCATTAACGGGCCTAGAATCCTATTTTTGGAAGGAAACTTCTTCTCTAAGTTTTGGAAACTTATAAATACCTTCCATACTTTTTCAAAGACATGTTAGACGTTTTTTGGGACTCATAGGTTTTTCTCTATTTCTCTTGATACTCTTCTCCATTTTTCTTAGTTTTAAATTTCTAGTGTTTAGATTAAGTAGGATAGTTCTTAGATATTAGTCGTAGATTAATCTTAGTTCGTGGATGTTTCGATTGTACGCTGCTACTTTTCCTCATTAATTAGTAAGTTCTCGATTTCTTATGCTTTATTAGTTATTTAACCTTCTTAGAATAAGCCAATATTTCAAACCCCCACCCCCACCCCTCCCCCATTGATGCTCTGTATGATGAATTGTGTTCTTGAATGTTGTGGGTTTGTGATGATGAAATTATTGATGATTGATGGCTAGATCTTACGGGTCTAGAGCCTAGAGTCATTTAGAACCATCAATTGGGTTTGTTGGGTACCAAATCTACAAGTTGGGATTGACAGCCCTATCTCGTAAGTAAGGCGTTCGTTTAAATGCCCAAGTGGTCGTGGAGATGATTCTAGATCTCTAAAACCCTTGTTTTCTCAAATATTTTTAAAGCTTTTGATTTAATTTTTCTTCATTTCAATCTACGCCTTGATTCCAAGTGTCTAGATTAGCTTTTTCTTTGTTATTTTCTTATTCGTGAAAATAAACACAAAATGAACCTCCAATTAGTTTTCCTCAAGAGATTCGATTCAGTTCAACTTTCCAACCTAAAAGCGGACTCGTACTCCTGCGAGCAAACTTTTTAAGCTTGACAAACTTATATTTAAAAAGTAGGTGCGGAAAGTTCGAATCAAAATTTTGGGTAACCCAAGTTTTTGTTATTTTTGTCCATAGTTTTGTTTTATTTTATTTTTATTTTTCTTATTATTTTTGTACATATGTTTGTGTGTGTGATAAATTGGAGTTGGACAGATTTAATAATGGCGTGTTGAGTGTGCAGGATATGACGAAAGTAAGCAATTGCAGATAATTTGGTCAGATTGGAGGAGAATTCGGTCGGATTCCATTACTATAGTACCATCCGGCCGGATTGGAGCAAGTGTCCGGTCGGACAAAACACACTGTCCTACCATCCGACCGGATTGGAGTAAGTGTCTGGTCGGATTCAGTTTTTGGAGCCCCATCCGATCGGATAGCAGACACATCCGACCAAAAGACACAGCAGATCTATATAACACGAACGCCCATATGCTATTTTTCACTTGAGAATTTTTTGCACTTCCAAATTATTGCATTCCGAAAGAGAATTCCACACTTACATAATCTCCAAAACTTATACATCCACCACCTGACAACTACATCCGACCAGAGAACCCAAATTGCCAACCGCAAAATGATTGCATCCGACCGGAAGACGCAAAGCTCCAAACCCAATTCTCGCTAAAAACGCCCATTTTCATTCCACGAGTTTTCACCCTTGAAATGGCTTCCAGATCTCGACCAAAGCCCTGGAAACCAGAATTACTGGATTGGATCTTGCTTAGTGCTGTCCAAGGAAGGAGAACTGCCCAAGCTTATGAACAAGCTTAATATAGCCAACGTAAGCCGGGGGAGAGGACCAAGCGATACCGTACCATCTCTTGTTCCATTCCACCTTGAGGACGAGCGGGCGGTCAAAATCTATGAATCCTTGATCACCTAGGACATCTATGCCCCTTGACACCTAGGCATGGACTTTTGGACGGAAAAAGCCGAACAAGGAGACAAGACTGCTAAAGGGCTCATGTCAGGTATCAAGGTGCTCGATTTGGAAATGTGGGCCGATATTAAAGCATTCGGTCACCGAACACTCATGCTCGATTTCTTTACGACATTCAAGTCCCTTGCTGATAGTTCTTTTAACTGCAGGCTCCGTGACCGTCCATGCCACACCACCAAGGCCGACCTCGACTTGATTTTTGGCATTAATCGAGACCCGGATGAATCAGTGCAGATTGAGGAATACGATAAAAATGTGTGGTGGACTAGACTCACTGGAGCACCACCAGAGCCCGCATGTTGTTTCAACTCCACCTCACTTCGTTCTCATTCCACATACTTGACGTACAAGTTCTTCATCCAAGACTTTTTGGTCAAAGAGGACATGAAGAGAATGTCCTCAGCCAGGTTATACGTGTTATGGCTTGAGTTTCACCAGGGTGGCGAACCTCTATCCCCTCCTCATAGTAGCAATCGAGAACATGCAGCGAGTGCACAAAAATAAACCATCTAAACTCACGTTGGGCACATTTATTAATGAGATCGCTCGATATCATAATTGTAACCTCTATGATGGAGACGTCACACACCCGAGTGTGCCGATGAAGGTCGATAGTGGGACGTACAATGGACAAAATATGACTATTTTGACTTTCTTGGGGTATATCAATAGGGCCGATGGCAAGGAAGAGGCTGAGGACGACGAAGAGAATGATGATGAGGAGGACGGTGGCGAGGGGAATCAGAACGTAGGTTTCCAGAGTTACAAGCACGGGATTATGGTGAGGGTCTCGAGTACGATGGATATAGCGAAAGATACTATGATGTTGGTAATGCCTACGAGAAGGGGCCGAGCGATTACCAATCTAATTATTTCTACACGCAATGGAGGCAGACGTTGGACTTCCAGACGAGCGTCATGGAACAGATGAGGCTAATGAGCCTCAATCAGAAGAACTATGCAAGATATGCTCGACAAGACGCTTGGGAGGCACACGAGGAGGCCTGGAGAATGCTCGAGCGAGACGCGAGGAAGCTAGGTCTTTTTAGAACACCTTATTGATAATAAACGCTAATATTGCTGAGACAAATCAGAATTTTGTCTGGTTGAAAAGCAGAGTCGAGGCTAATAACGAATACCTCGTTTCCATTGACGGACGTCTCATGCGGCTCAAGCAGCATTTTCCACCTCCCCCTCCAGATGACATGGACATGTAGGTGGGCTTGAGCCCCACCATTATATCACTTTTCTATCCAAACTCTTGTTTTTCGTTTTTAGTGATTTTGTTATTTGTGGTGTGCGTGAGTGTCTGTATTAACTATTCGACTATATATTCGCATGTTAATTGATTCGGTTTTCCCTATCCCCCTGTGTTGATTCATACGATAGCAATACGGATATTGCTTACTTTTGTGGTGTGGGTGGGGGGGGGGGGGGTAGTCCTGTTAGATGGTCGAAGAAATAGGTCGGATTCCATCTCTGTGAATTCATCCGACCGGATTGGTATAGGTAACCAGTCGAATGACTCTTCTGTCACACCATCCGATCGGACAGAAGGCTACATCCGACCGAACTACCTATTTTAATCATATTTTATGTAGGCGTAGCTTTTTTTGTTCCGGTCGAATAGTTATGTTTGAGTCTTTGATTTATGTCGACGTACGTTGAAATTATTTTCATGCTTAATTATGTTTGTACTGGCTTGCCTATCGAGATCATGTTTCGTGTTATCTGACGTTAGAGTCTTTTGAGCTTATTTAGTGCAGAATTTCTCAAAACCTACTTATATATATATTTTAAAACAACACTTAGTCATTAGCAATTTTGCGAAACTCGTAAAACTCGATCGCCATGTTTTCAAAAGTTTGAATAAAACCCTAGTAAGGAGCCTTATATGTTTATCAACATTTCATGCTTTGATTCGATAAGTGTTTTGAGAAGTCTCTAAAGTCGCATGTGTACTGGTTTTGGAGATGATGATAGGCACATATAAAACCCAATTCCGGCTATATTCAGAAATAAAATCTACTATAATTCCCAATGAGCCCCCTCGAGCCTTTATCCCGTCTCTTTGTTATCCACGAGCATAATTACAGCTCTTATTTTATTTAAGTTTGTGAGATGAGAGTCTAATCATTATTGGTCTTTTGACATTGATGATTGCAGGGTGGAAATTAGTGGGGGGAGTTATATATATATATATAGATAGATAGATAGATAGATAGATAGATAGATAGATAGATAGATAGATAGATAGATAGATAGATAGATAGATAGATGGATATATATATATATATAGAGAGAGAGAGAGAGAGAAATAATATAATTAAGGATGCTTATATTCATAAGAGCATCAAGATGTTAAGAATAAAACCTATTTATAAAGGCAAGTGAGTATTTTTAATTTGGGTTTTGGGGTATGAATAACCTTGTTATAAAAAGTTGAAAATAGCGATACATGGTTGATTTGGGAGGAATGAGGAGCAAACTTTTCTCTATACTTAGAACTTTGATTGAGTGAGTTATTGATTGCATTTGTTCTCAAGTTAGCCACACATCTTTATATATGACATACCCTACCAAAGAGCCTACGTTACAACCCCTATGACCTAATCTGATTCTTGACCAAGTGTGCACACATATGCGATATACGAGTTTTCAATTTTCACGAGTCATTGAATACATTTTTGTTGATCCGAGCGTATATACTTACCTTTTGAAAAACACGAGCGAATGAGTGCACCATTATATATTTCCCTTTTGTGAGGATGCATTCTTTTGATTTCAAGGCGAAAAGGTAACATGAGCTTAGTTTAAAAGTTTTCGACAAAAGTGTTTATATTTTCAAAACTATATTGTATGTATAACATGACTCTTTGATCTAACTACTTCCATGCTTATGTGGATTTGATTCTTTCGTTTGTTCGAGGACGAACAAACCAATAAAGCGTGGGGTGGTTGATTCGTACGTATTTATTATGAGTTCTGTATATGTTTCGAGTCATGTTTGAGTCGTTTTGTTAGCTTTTTTGGGTTGAGATTAGGCTATTCTATATAATTTCACATTCTACAGCTTTTTACTTAACTTTTCGATTTTTCGATCGATAATTGGTCATTTTGAGATGAATTCTGTGTTTTCTCATGCAGCTAGAGCGCTAGATGAGCCCTGGATTTCAAGAAGATTAAGATTTTAAACCGTTACGAGAATCGAGAGACAAGGACGGGGAAGAGAGCGCAAAGAAGTAGCCACAATGACACTCATCCGATCGGATGGATCTGACATCCGGCCGGATTAACCCGAAAAAATCACAACCGATTGGATTCCCAACCGAATTAGCCCACTGGACTCACATCCGGTCGGATGGATCTGACATTCGATCGGATTGGATGATAAAGACCCCCATCCGGTCGGATTCCTCAGACCATTCGACCGGATGCGAGCGTTATAAAATCGGATTTTCAAAAGATCTTCAGTTACGAAGGCGATGAATAGGGGGTTTCAAGCTACAAAAGCGAGGAGAATGTCAGCAAAAAGGCATCTTTCATATATCTTTTACATATCTTAGGAATCTGGAAATACTTGATACTCTAGAGCCCTCACGGCAATTCGATACGAGTTAGATTGGTTCTGTTAGTTCATCATTCATCTTGAAGAATGTAGTAGTCCGGGGTTCGTGACAAGCTTCCGGATTCGTAAGCATAGAAGACCATTCCTCCGGAACCGATGGAGTTAGCTAGCTATCACTTTTCAAGTTGATAAGTCTTCCGTTTGAATTTAGTATTTTCTAAACTCTATTTCTAATTCGTAGTTTTTAATCCATTTGATGAATATTTTCCCCTTTGATATTTGGTCTTGAGATAATAGTATTTGTTTTAGTGAATGAAATTACCTAACTAGTTTTACATGCTTTGTGTTGGATAATTAGTTTGATCATATCTTTGGTATTATTTGGTTGTTAGTTTGGTAATTGTTCTTACTAAGAGTATAACTCGTTAATGCTTTTCATATGTTCGATAAAACGCTTGAATGACAACTCGTAGTTTAATTTTCTTGTTAAGTTTTCAAATAATTTATAATTTTGTTTTAAATTCGTTGTTAAGTTTTTGTATAGAGATTGACACTCTCATTGCAAGATAAGTTTTAAAATCTAGTTTGTTTAAAATAATCAAATCAAAAAACCCTTTCGATCGTGTGTTTAGAATTAGAATTTGTGATTTTCGATATAATAAACATCGTTGACTCCATATTTCCATTCCTTGAGAATTCGACTCGGTTTAACTGCCGGTCTACAGTAACCCTGTTCTCTTGCGGGCGAACATGCTTTCAAAATGTAGACGCACGTTGTAAACTGATTTTAATTTTGAAAGAAGCAAATTGTTCGACTCACTACTATACGCATCGGTTCTGAAGTTAACAACCGATGCGTATTACCCTGAATTTCATATTCTGTCAGGAAAAGACTATGTAGTATAACAAGAAAGCTTCTTGTTGTTTAGATTTACACACATGAGATGATTACAAAAACATATTTGGGTATTTTGGCTTTCAATAAAATCACATTTAACTTACTAAATAACAACTACACCCTTCAAGTATTCCAAAGACCACCCACCATTAAATTTAATTTTATATATTGGAAAATGAAAATCTATGCCTTAACACACTACAAAATAGGCCATTACAGTGCTTTCATAACAAGCGTTTTGCTAAACACTTCTAAATCCTCCAAAATAAAGATCTCCTAATTTATTGTTATATGAAAAAAGAACATGGGGGCCTCATCTAGGGAAAACTGAAAATTTTTCATAAACTGATAATATGAACAATTTACACAATGCTTTCATAACAAGCATTTTGCTAAAAGAACCAAATTCACCAAAACAAAGAGAGCTCAAACAATAATAAAACCAAACTGAAAAAAAAAATAAAAACTATTTTCTTTTCCATATAAATAAAAAAAAACCACATCCTCAAAAAATGAACAACCACCATGGAGATGAAGCACAATGTGAAGAGTCGATTCCTATCCTCCTCCCATATTTAAGCTACTTCCAAGCAAATGATGCCTATTTATAATTGAAAGAAAAATGAGTCATGTGTAGTTGCTATAATTTATTATGACTGAGGTATATTTGTTTGGAGAAAAAAGTAATCTTACACATGTAAAATATATTATTCTTGATTGTCAATCCACTCTTCTTTTCCATGGTCAGAACGAATATAACCATCTCTTAAGGTTATTGGAGGTTCATTAATACCAATGGAAAATGGTGGGGTTTCATCAAAGTGGTCGTACTCGTCTTCTACGACATCGCTAACACCAACAATACTCCTTTTGCTAGGGAAGGACCATGACCACTTAGAATCGGTAGGATCAAAAACATAATAGACTTGTTTTGCTTGTGATGAAAGTAAAAAATGGATCATCCCGATAACCCGATACTAAAACCAACTGAAGTGGATCCCAAATCATCTACCCTCACACCCCGTCCATTGTCGACCCAACTACATAGAAAAAAGAGGAATCTTGAACTCTTTATAGTCAAGTTCCCAAATGTCCTCAATGATCCTATAGAACAACATACAAGCATCCACTGGTCATTTACCTTTCGCACTCGAATAATCGCTCGTTAATGCAACTATTGAGACACCACTATTTTGCAGCACACTTTTATTATCCTGATGTTTTATGTAAAACTTATACCCATGGATGGCATAAACTTCATAACATCTCACATGTGAAGCAGGGCCATATGCTAACTACTTAACCATTTCAGTGATAGTATTAGGTGTCCGAGATAACTCTTGCATTACTGTCTCTTTGAACCATTTATAAAATGTGTGATTATGTTCCTTGGTCACTCATATTTCATCTTCCAAAGGATTATGCTATTTTAAAATGGACATGTGCTGGCCGAGGTATGGATTAACCTCAGAAATGTGTGCAATACGAGTTTGTGTGCCTGGATGCGCATTTCAGATTTGCGAAAATTGCTTTAAGCCTAATAGTGCCTTTTCCTGCAAGCCTTCTCTCGTGGTGAGATTTAGGAATGTCAATAGTTTCAACATTCTCTAAATAATCTGTACAAAACTCAATAACCTCCTCGGCAACGTAACCTTCAATATACTCCCTTCAGGCCGAGAACGATTCCTCATAAATCCTTTTATTATACACATATATCTCTTAAACGGGTATATGTACCTCAAGAAAATCGGACCACACAACTTAACTTCTATAACCAAGTGGACAATTAAGTGCACCATAATGTTAAAAAATGATGGAGGAAAAAACATTTCAAATTCATATAAAGTTTTAACAACGTCGGCCTGCAAATCATCTAATTTATCAGGATCAATAACTTTACCAGGAATATCGTTGAAGAAAAGACAAAGCTTTGTTATGGTACGCCTCGCAACTTTTGGTAATGAGCCTCGAATAACAACTGGTAATATGTGTTCCAGTAAGATATGACAATCATGAGACTTCATACCAACCAATTTTAGGCCCTTCATTGAAACAAGCTTTTTAATATTTGATGAATAAGCAAAAGAAACTTTGATTGTATTCAAACACTCACAAAAACTTATTTTCTCTTGTTTAGACATGGTATAACAAGCTAGAGGTAGGTAAGTTCGCTTGTCAGTTTTTTCTCAGTGCTAACTTCTCCCGTATCCCCATTTCCACCAAGTCTTATCTAGATTTAATACCAACTTTTGTCTTACTCAGAATGTTTAATAATGTTCCACTAACACTATCACATACATCCTTTTCAACGTGCGTCACATCTATACAATGTCTAACCAACAAATGTTCCCAGTATGGTAGATCCCAAAATATGGATTTCTTCTTCCAACCACCAGTTGAGACAGTTTTAGAAAGTTTTTCGAACTCAACATTAATATCTTTTACACGATCATAAATTGCACGTCTGGATAATGGCGATCAAGCAACTAGGTCCAGAGTTTTCCCATTGAAAATCTTTTTTTTTCCTGATAAGGATGCTGACTTGGAGGATCCATGTACACATCTTTTCTACCGTTTTTCAACCAAATACTACTTGTCTCATCTTCACAAATGGGGCATGCCTTACCTCCTTTATTTGAATAACCTGACAAGTTACCATAGGCTGGAAAATTATTGATCGTGCAAAATATCATGGCTCGTAAGATGAAATTTATTTGAGTATAAGCATCGAACACCATCACACTCACATTCCATATTTTTTCAAATATTCAATAAGAGGTGACAAGTACACATCTATGTCATTCCCTAGTTGTTTAGGTCCAGATATCAACAAAGACAGCATGATGTACTTGCGCTTCATGCATAGCCAAGGAGAAAGATTATAAATTTCTAAGAACCGGCCAAGTACTATGATGACTGTTCATGTTTCCATGAGGGTTAATTCCATCCGTAAATAGTCCAAGATGAATATTTCTCTTCTCACTACCAAATTCAAGAAACTTACTATCAATGTTTCTCCATTGCGGAGAATCGGCTGGATTTCTTAGTTTTCCATCTTTTTTCCTTCCTTCAGCATGCCACTGCAAATTCTTCGCTTCCTTTATATTTGAAAACAAGCGTTTGAATCTCAGAATAATCGGGAGATAGTATAACACCTTTGTCGGAGGTCCTTTTTTTTATTTACAAGACCATGATCATCATATTTTTATAGCGTAATTCCCCGCATTTCAGACACTCCCGCAAATCCTTGAATTCATTCTGATACAATATGCAACCATTTGGATATGCATGTATCTTCTCAATCTCCAAACCCAACGGACACAACATTTTCTTTGCCTTGTATGCTGAAGTGGGAAGCTCGTTATCATCAGGAAATGCATCTTTTAGAAGTCTATTAACCCCGTGAAACTCGTATCACTCCATCCACTCTTTGCCTTTTGGTTATATAGATTAATCATGAAAGATAACTTTGTGAATTTGCTACATTTAGGGTACAACAGTTTTCCAGCATCAACAAATAATCTTTCAAACGCAACAACATTATTGATATCACCTCCTATATCATGCAACATTTCATTTAATCGATCATTGTCAACATCCTCGTCTTTTTTTGTATTACTGTCACTCGTATCATACGTAGGTGGAGCTATCGAGTGAGCTATATTATAAGTCGGAAGTAAAGTTTCACCATGTCGTATCCATCGTGAATAACTTCTTTAAAACCACGACGTATCAAATGGCTCTTCACTTGGTCTGAACTTCGAAATTATCTCAGATTTTTGCAATCAACACAAGGACACACAATCATTTACCAATCGTACTTAGTTTTATTCTCCATAGAAAATATCAAAAACTTTCAACCCCTTGTATATATTCAAGTGTATTGCGTCTACCATACATCCAACTTTGATCCATATATATCTACCACTGCACAATTCAATTAAAAACTCAATAAATAAACTGACAAAGAAGCAAAAATTAATTTACCAGAAAATATGAAATTTAGATATTCTATAATGATGTATGTAACTATGTTTTAATTTCTTTTCTTATTAATTACTGTTTTGTATTACTCTGTTTTCTTGACCTAATATGTAGTGTTAGGTTTGTATTATATTATAATTAACTTTCAGATATCAAGTTCAACTTCTTCTTCTTCTTCTTCTTCTTCTTCTTCTTCTTCTTATTATTATTATTATTATTATTATTATTATTATTATTATTATTATTATTATTATTAAAACAGTTGAAGAAATATGGCAGCAATTAAATGTTGAGTGAAAAAATCTGCCTATATCAAATCAAATCACAAGTTATGTTTATGGGGTTGAGAATCGAAAATTTGCACATAGTAGTTAATCAATTAATTAAGAATAGTAGTTTATTCCAAATAGAAAAAAAAAAGTACAAATGCAAAAAAAAAAAGTACAAATGCCGAAAAAACAATTCAGTGGTCGGCAGCCTCCCTCTTCGTCCCTACCTGAGCATGGTTCACATCGTCATCATCAAACCGTGCGCCAAGCTTGGTGATGAGAACGGATTCGAGCTTGAAGATAGAGAGAACCACCTCACCCCAATTAACATTTATATTGCTCAAAATGTGGGTGAGTGCTTCTAACTGTCCGGCTAGCTTCCTCATGAGATTCCAATAGCTTGCGGAGCGGTCTATCCATGGTGTTCTCAGCCATTATTTGTGATGAAAATTAATTTGCTTAGCCAAACAGGGGGTATTGAAGTTTAATTATTGTGATGAAGATTAATTTACCCAAGGAGAGGGTATTTATACTAGTGCATAACGGATGGCAGGCACCTCTTGGAATTCCATCTGCCTTTTCATATTTCAATGTGTGTGAACCAATACGCCTCTTGGAATTCTCATGCCTCTTCACACACACACACACACACACACACACACACATATATATATATATATATATATATATATATATACATACATATATATATATATATATATTAATTATATGTAAAATAATAAAAATAAGAAATAAATACATACCTCGATCAAATCAATTTGCAAAGAGACGGCTGCACAAAGAGGCGAAAGACTCAATAGCACAGACATAAATTACATGACTTGGTTTTGTGGGAATTATTTTCGAGAATTCAATTGCAAGATCCAATAGCAACGATGAAGATTCAATTCAAAATTTTAGGTAGAATTTTGAATAGGTTTTGAATTCTTGTTCATCAATCAAATGCTATGTGAAGATTCAATTCAGAATTTAGGTAGAAAATAGGTTTTGAATTCTGTTCACCAATTTTAATATGTCCGCGTTTCAGAGAAGACAACAATTAACATATGCATCAGTTATTGTGAAAGTGACCGATGCATATAGTATGAAATCAAAAGTATAGGCATTGATTCCGGAGAACAAAGCGATGTTATAGTTTTCCAACAACAAAGTAAGAATTTTAATTTATTAAATGCATCGGTTATAAGAAAACAACTGATACATCTGTTTTGAGATTTTGTTCAACAAATTTCGTAATCCCGCAGTACAGAGATGCACCAAAATCTAATTAACATATATATCGGTTCTAAATCAAAAACCGATGCTAATATCCAATGTATACGCATCGTTTTTGGAGAACAAACCGATGCTATAGTTTTTCAACAAAAAGTAAAAATTTTGATTTAACATATGCATCGGTTCTAAATCAACAACCGATGCTCATATTTAATTATAGACATCGGTTGTGTTGACTAACCGATGCTTATGTATTTTAATAAAAATTAGGATTTTATTATTATTATAGGCATCAGTCGTATCTAAAGAACTGATGCACTTAAGTTTTCCCGTACTATTATAGGCATCGGTCGTTTGGTAAAATCGATGCATATAACTTTTATTTATTACAAAAAAAAATGCACGACCATAGGCATCGATTTCTGCTTAACAATCGATGCCTATAAATTTTTTTAATTATAAAAAAGACCCCGTGCGACATTAGGCATCGATTGTTACTACAACCGATGCTTATACCCTCGTTCCATTGGCCTTTTCTGTAGTAGTGATTCATTTGTCCCTAAGTGACTGTCTTTTAAAAAATAAAGTAAACATGTATTCCCATTTTGTCTACCTCCTATATTTTATGAAGAGAGTCAGTCTTTTCTCAAAGGATCGGGAAAAAAAAAGGTTTGGATCTCCTACGGGAATGACTTGGAAGATACAAAACAAAAAATGATGGTATTTGTTAGCAACAACATAATGGAGGCAGTCAATCAATATATATTGATCAAGAATCCTCGCCAAGATAGATAAAAGTATCAATTATGATCCAAATTCGAAATCAATACCTATCTCGCTTCATATCAATTCATTTATTAAAAAAAAAAAAAGATCTCCACAAAGCTCGTTTTATAAAATTTCGAAGAGATCAAGGGGGTTACGACTGATTTATTTATCACCATGTAGAGATGAATAATATATGTTAGCAGCAGAAAATTCTTTGGCATTGAATCAGGATATACAGGAATAATAGGTTGTTCCAGATCGATATCATCAAGAATTCCTGACTATTGCATGGGGACGAGTTCATCTTCAAAGTATTTTTCTGATGGTATGCCTCTAGGAGTTTCTGATACTTTCAACTTCATGATTGTATTCCAAGCTTAACACGTATTCAACGGTTCCCTATTCAGTGTTATGCATGGTTCCTTGGCAACTTCTAGTTTGAACAGAGAAACCATATATTCAAATTAATCACATTCTCAAGATCTACAATTTAAGATAGATATTGCATGTTTTAATACCTAAAAAGATATATATATATATATATATATATATATATATATATATATATATATAATTAAATTAAAAAAACTGGACTGATTTTAGCACTACAGTACTGTGTAAAAAGCACAATGAACCTGGACATATAATTGCACTGTGCAATATTAGATTTAAGGTCAGGATTAGTTCCTAGGTTCACATATAATGACGGGGTTCTCATTTGAACCAAATCCCTATATACATATATATCAATCAGGTGCATTTTGCACTTATAATCAATAATCAACAATATGAAATATAAAAAAAATTACCACTAGAAGATGGTGGTTTTCCTATCTATGAGAGATTTATGATGTCTTAACTATATCATTCATCACATAATTATAATTCAAATTAATCACATTCTCAAGATCTACAATTTAAGATAGATATTGCATGTTTTAATACCTAAAAAGATATATATATATATATATATATATATATATATATATATATATATATAATTAAATTAAAAAAAACTGGACTGATTTTAGCACTACAGTACTGTGTAAAAAGCACAATGAACCTGGACATATAATTGCACTGTGCAATATTAGATTTAAGGTCAGGATTAGTTCCTAGGTTCACATATAATGACGGGGTTCTCATTTGAACCAAATCCCTATATACATATATATCAATCAGGTGCATTTTGCACTTATAATCAATAATCAACAATATGAAATATAAAAAAAATTACCACTAGAAGATGGTGGTTTTCCTATCTATGAGAGATTTATGATGTCTTAACTATATCATTCATCACATAATTATAATTCAAATTAATCACATTCTCAAGATCTACAATTTAAGATAGATATTGCATGTTTTAATACCTAAAAAGATATATATATATATATATATATATATATATATATATATATATATATAATTAAATTAAAAAAAACTGGACTGATTTTAGCACTACAGTACTGTGTAAAAAGCACAATGAACCTGGACATATAATTGCACTGTGCAATATTAGATTTAAGGTCAGGATTAGTTCCTAGGTTCACATATAATGACGGGGTTCTCATTTGAACCAAATCCCTATATACATATATATCAATCAGGTGCATTTTGCACTTATAATCAATAATCAACAATATGAAATATAAAAAAAATTACCACTAGAAGATGGTGGTTTTCCTATCTATGAGAGATTTATGATGTCTTAACTATATCATTCATCACATAATTATAAT
>BMAC01000073.1:712558-732051 GCA_014905375.1 Phtheirospermum japonicum
ATTATAATTATGTGATGAATGATATAGTTAAGACATCATAAATCTCTCATAGATAGGAAAACCACCATCTTCTAGTGGTAATTTTTTTTATATTTCATATTGTTGATTATTGATTATAAGTGCAAAATGCACCTGATTGATATATATGTATATAGGGATTTGGTTCAAATGAGAACCCCGTCATTATATGTGAACCTAGGAACTAATCCTGACCTTAAATCTAATATTGCACAGTGCAATTATATGTCCAGGTTCATTGTGCTTTTTACACAGTACTGTAGTGCTAAAATCAGTCCAGTTTTTTTAATTTAATTATATATATATATATATATATATATATATATATATATATATATATATCTTTTTAGGTATTAAAACATGCAATATCTATCTTAAATTGTAGATCTTGAGAATGTGATTAATTTGATATATATTTCATTCAAAACGAATAAAATTTGAAAAAGTTATGGTTTGTTGAAGATTTGAGTTTCATTTCAAATTTTTGAATTTGCAGTTTATAGACGAAATTTGCGATACTTTTTGTATACAATRGTAGTGTTTTTTTTCTTAATCTATTGTACTTTCAAAATTGTAGAGTAAATTTGAGTAATTAAGTACTTTCAAAAGGATATTTGGTTTTTTATTTGATGGATGACAATTAATGGGACTAGATGAAGATGATTTGAGAAAATATTGTGCAAATATTGAAATATTGTGCAAATATTGAATCTACTCTTAAAAAATATGATCTTTCCGATATTGATGTACATGACTTATTTCTCGAGTTAAGAATGTCAAAAGAAATGCTGCCTAATAAACATACGACACAAAGCTTGGGCATCCATTGAGGTTTTAGAATTTGTGTTGAGAATGAATATTTTTCCAATGATCATAGTTGTCTACCAAATCTTATTGACTATTCCTGAATGCTTTTTTAAGTTAGAATTATTGAATTTTATTTGAGAACCACGATGAATCAAGAGAGATTAAATGAGTTAGCAATCGTATATAAATATTGGATGACATTTCGTATGATAATATAATTAATAATTTTACATCAAAGAATGAAAGAATGGTGTTATTTAAATAATATTAGTTGATTTAAATATATTATATCGAGACGTGTATAAATATATAGTATGAATGATCGTCATATTATATTATATTTATATTTTTTTAAATAATGCTAGAGGGCCCCATATTTTTTTCTTTGCCAAAGGCCCATTTCCACTACGACTGCACTGAATTTATGTATATTTATTTTTATGAGATGTATTAATTATAGATATTGGGGGCCCCATGCTAATGCGTTCATATGCTATTAAGTGACCAATTTAGACTATGCTTGGTTGAGTTTATTATCAAATCTTATACCATATTCTATCTCAATAAGTTTTTTTTAATTATTTTGTAAAGATTTTTAATAAGTCACCGATATTTATTGGGTAATAAGCTCATGTTGGCAAAAAGTTAGTAATCGTGGTTTCTTCTAATAATAATCAGTGTATAGCTCATTGAAAAAAAAATCATTTTTTCTCTAAAATAATTACTTTATTAAATAATATTTTATGAACTAGAGTGTACATGGCAAATTATATCATGCACTCGAGTGCATTCTGTTTCTTACTTTAATAATTTATGTGATGAATGTGCGATGATATATGGATGTTTTGTACGATGTATGGAGGTTATGTTTAATGAATATGGTCGTATTATATTAATTTTATATTGAGGTAATTGAGAATTGTGTTTTATGTATGATGAATATGAATGTATAATGTGATGAATCTATGTGTTTCGTGTGATAAATATGTATGTTTTGAATATTGATCGCGTAGATTATACATATACCATCATATAAAATATACATATTTATTTTCTACGGAAGCGCCTAAAAATCTCGTTAATTGGATTTTGATCACACTTTCCCGTCGATCAGATATCAACGGCCACTTCAATGTGAAGATCCGTGTTGCCAATGCATAAATCTAGTTAATTGGATTTTGATCACAATTTTCCGTCGACCAGATATCAACGACCACTTTGCCTAGAAGATCCGTGTTGCCAGTGCATATATATCATACATATAACATTCATATATTTACCGAAAAAATTGTGTATACAATGTATTATGCACTCGTGTGCACTATATACCATAGCACTTCACAATTATAAATAATTTATTTTTATAAAGAGATTTTGAGTTATTAATATAATTGTTTCGTTATCATTGATTATATTTTTTTCTTCATTATTTTTTATCTTTTTAAAATCGGTTATCAGTTGCTCAATCCATTTCAACCAAGGCCATATTTCGATTAGTATTCGTTCACATTTTTAATTTCGATACTCAAAATCTTGAAGTATTAAAAATTCCGTGAATAATGAAAATTCTTATTTGTCATGTGATTCAGAATTCTTTATTTTTGTACCGTGGGTGTCAGTCATGTTTGAAATATGAATGTAATATTGTATTTTATGGTAAATGATATATTATACTACTATTTAGTAATATTAAATTATGTGTGAATAGAATATTATAAGACAGAGCTTAGGTAAATATAATTTGGTTGCGTATGAGCATTCAGTATTCGAATATTAATCTGGTATCATGAAGCTAAGGGCAACACTACCTTGATGTATTTCTGAAATTCTCCACTAATTGGTAGGAGAATAGAAGAAAAATGTGTGAGATTTTGTATTTTCCAATATCATTAACCTGGACATTTTTTAATCTATGCGCCAAAAGAAACGAGCCAATTATTTATCTTGCCAAAAAGGTCCAAGAATCGACATTTGAGTTCAAGAGAATATTGCCCTTCTTTTCCTGCTAGAATGCAGATCAATGGTTAATGTCGACACATAAGAAAACCTGACGATCCAGAATTTTCTTATCCAAAACTCAATTTGCATAATGAAAACCTTTTTATTCAATTAGAAGAACGAATTAAAAAAATATAATTGTATTTAAATCAGGAGGGGGAAAACGATCACTTTAATAACCAAGAAAAAAAATTACCATTTACCATGGTTTACCAATGTAAAAAATCCAGAACTTTGTTTGGCCTCTACCCACAAACTTGCGCACAAACTAAAGAACATACATACATACATTACCAAACGAGAGCACCGGCGATAGAGATTAAATAAGAAGAAACACATATCCACGGATGTTAGTAATGTACATGTTCAGTCTTGGTAGATAAATACAAGAAAACAATCTGAGATTTCACCTCATACTACAGGAACCAAACACTTCACGCCCTAATCTAGGTCAAAAATTCACTACGAACATACAAACACCACCAAAACCCGCTCCCACTTCTTGCACAGCCACAACAAGAAGACGGACATTCGACATAACCTCCAAAAAATCAACTTTTGCCCAGCACGAAGCATCTAAAGATAACTCTTCTCAAGAATATTCTTCCAATAGATGCTTTGCTCATTTCAAAGATGGCTTTTTTCGCCTAGAAATAAAAAGAAACGTACGAAAGCCAGCGATGAATACAAAACTTACCCCCCGAGCTGCTGGCTTTCAGTCACCCAACAGTGATCTCTCCTCTCATTCACGCAGTCGAAGTAAGACCTAACCTGCCGCTGTAATAAAGCACCAACATAACCAAGAAAAAAGCAATATAAAGACAAGGTGTGTAACGATACTGAAAAAGTACAAGCAGTTCTCAATTTGTCGAAAAACATGCCTCATCACGTTCTTCTCGACAGACTCTGAACCAACTCCATCTCCGGACTGGAGAACCATCGCAAGGGCAGCATTAGGCTTCACACAAAAAAAGCAACACATAAAAGATTAATTTTGTGGTACTGATAAAAAGATTTTAAAAAATAATAATAATGACGTGCTGTTAAATCGACTAATCATTAAGCTTACCATGTATGGGTTAATTTCCAAAAATACCCTCTAAGTAATGTGTTTTTAGTTCACAAAGTTGTTTCTTTTGTAAATAGGTCAAACCTCAAGGGAAGTTTTTGTAATTATCCACATTTATATAATAGCAAATACATGCATATAAAAGTATAAAACAGCAAAACCTATCGGTATCATAAGAGGACAAAGAGGGAACTTAAATCCAAAACCTCAAACTTTTCCCGTAATCCATCCCCCAAAAGAGAAGCACCATTTTCACGTCCAATATCCAAAAGCACCTGTGGATTAGCCTCGCACGATCTATCAACCAAAGCATTGTCTTCAGCATCCACATGCATTTTACGGTTGTCACATCCATTAAATCTGTCGGACACATCCTTCGATATCGCCGGGTCCTCTTCTTGGTCCATTCCACTCATAAACGGGCCCAGCCCATTCACTGCAGCCTTTTCTAACATTGCACCTCTCAAACTAATAATATCAGGCGAAACTGAAACTTGCCTCTGAGGACTAGCAGAGTGCCTTTTATCCGGACTGCCCTCGAACTCGGGTCCACGAAGATCCCTTTTCCTTTTTATTACTCGTTCAGCATGTCCTGGCCTGCAGGCCTCGCCACCTTCACTAGATGTCTTATCAACCTGTTGTTGACTCACCGCCATTCGCCGGCTTCTTTTGTAGCCCTCTGGTAATACATAAGCGGGGATTTGTTTTCTACGGACATGAGAAACGTATATCTCCATCCCGGGCTTCCAGTACAAGTACGAGTTTATTTGATGCCTAAACTCATCAACGGTCTGACGGATATCAAACTGCTGACCTTCTTGAATAACCTCTCCTTGCTTCCTTTGTAAACCCATGAAAAACGCACAATGTGCGCACTGCTTTGATGAATCCACATAGTCGAGTGGATAAGGATGACATTGTAACTTCCCACAGGTGTCCCGTTCTATCTGCATATATCAATAAAAGAAACGCCAGTATGATAGAGAACATTACATTTATCCAATAATCGATTTAATTCGTGGGAATAATTAAAACTAATCAGAAATCGGGACAAATTCAGTCAATATTGTGCCCCCAAAGAGAGATATTACCATCAAAGTTAGCTGTCTGAGCCGGGATTCAACCCAACCTCTCCATGACCGCAAGTCATCAAGATCAGAGGCGATAATGTCAACCTGAAGATAGTTTTTATAGCTTTCGAAGAACGAGTATGGCTCAAACAAAGCATTCCACTGCAGTTTATTCAGCTCGATATCCTGCAAAATGCAAACCAATCAATTAGTAAGCAGAAATGCTCGTAGACAACAATTATACTGCAAACCAAATTACCTCGCAGATTTTTTTCCCAAATTCGAACTGCTCCATCATAACCCGGAGAGTACTTGATGAAACATTGTAACTCGAATTCATGCAAGGGTAGGCCGGGGTTATAATTGGCATGAGATGATTTCTGTCCCAAGGATTTTTACGAGGATCCCATACAGAGAATCCAAGTTCATCATCCTCTATTTCAGAAAGCATCACAGGGTTAGGCCAACGCCACATTGTATAGACCCTGAAGAAACGAGAAACTAGCATGCTGGGATTTGCTTTTGGATAAAACTGACACAGGCGAGCAACCAGAATAGCCCAGTTCACACCACCAAGAAACCCCATAACCTGAAATAGCAACAAAGAGAAAATATTAATTCTGCCATTGATATAGCAGAAATCTAAAAAAGGAAAAAAAGAAATTAACTTACATTCGAATAAACACCACGTCTCTTAGCCCAGAACTTAAGGCATTGAAGTGTCATTCGAAAACTCTGAAATTACAAGATAATAAGAAATGAAAATAGCAAGTTAAAAATAGTAAAAGCGCAAACTAAATATTTATTAAATTAATAAACGAAAGCAGAAGACATCCCCTTCCCAAAAGTACCTCAACATTTGGTACAAGCTTAAGAATTTCATCAGCTACTCGGCATCCATTAAGACTACGTGCAGTAGGTTCGTCTATGTTGTGCAATACAGATATATTTGAGATGTCCAAATCCTGTCACATCAGTAGCTTGACTTCAATAAAACCTCAAAAAACAGTTTATCATACCCAAAGTCGGACTTCTCAGCACAGCAGAAGCAGTAAAGATTGCCTAAAAGTATGGCGACACAACAGGTTCTGTTCAATACTAACGCCATCCACCACATAAGATACAAACAGAAAGAAGGCAGGAACAATCACAATAAATCCAAGAAACTGCAGGTAAATACAGCAAAACTCATTTTTTGGCAAAAGACTTCCACATGGACACAATATTTCCTATCAACAGGCAGATTTTTTTTCTTATTCTCTCTTTCCTTTTTTCACTGTCCTCTTCTATTTTATTAGTACTAGATAACAAAAATATTCAGAAAAAGGTGGCTTAGAAAGTAAAATTAGGAAAGCCAGAGAATTTAATATATCCAATGAACAATTAAAGGCATGATTATATTTGAGTATGTCCATAAAGAGTAAGAAGACATTAATCTTCCTTCCCCAAAAGAGCACTCAATATACACTCAAGTATCACACCGATCAGCTGAAGACCAACAATGCCTGTTCATTTGATATGAAGAACTAACGAATCAGATTTGGAGAAGCAAATAGAACTAAATTATGAATTAGCAAATAAGCATGGACAACATTATCCACAAGAACTACAAACATGAAAAGAAAGGAGCATAAAGAGACATTCATTGCTAATCAAACAATTATTAAAGAAACATGCTTCGAAGTAACACGGAAATAACTTCAAATTGCCAGTAGAGGGAATTTAATCGCCCTCAACCATATGCAAGACAATGAAAAATAAACCAACTATAATGAAAGTATAAACTTGAAAACTTACATCTGGAACAACCAATTGGGAGATGCTAGCATATAGAAGATCAATTGATATCCCATCAAACTTAAATTTCATAACAGGGACATGAGCATCAGGTACAGGTTGGAGCTCAGAAACATCTTCCATCTCAGCTAGCATGTTATGCAGAACATAAAAGAAGTCCTCCTGGTGGCACAATATTTTAATTAGCACATATTTAAAAAAACAAGGGCCAAATCCAAAATGAAAGTATCAAGTCGCAAAGTACCTCTCGACTAATATAGGATGGCCCAATACACAAAGTATCAATGTCAGCTCCAGGTCCATGTACCTGCGAAACAAACAAGTTAGCATAAGAATCGCAAGCCAGAAGATTTAGGTCGAAAACCATGTCTATTTACATGAGTAAAATCAAGAAAAGAACACAGTTGTTAAGAAAACGTAACACTGCCAAAATATGAATTTGTAAGAAATATTAAACATGTTAAGTAAACAATATGGAGAAAGCAATTTAGTCACACATGTTTGACAAGCAAATACACTGATAAATGGGCACCAAAATATTGATAAAAACATCTTACTATTTTCTGGCACCCAAGTTGAAGTACAAAAGACTTCATGAAGGTTTCAGAGTTCCAATTACAAATCAGATCAATATTGCATACATTTCTTATAAATGAAAATCCAGCATTTTCCCTAAATCCACAAAAGTTAATATAATTCACCACACTTTTTTCCATGAAATATGCACTATATAAGTATATGTGATCTTACTAAACGTAAACTGCAAAATGATTTCCAAGTTAAACTCTCTATATATGTACACACACACACGCAGCAAATAATAATAACTAAAAAATGAAGAAAACATCCAAGCATATGTACAAGATCCTTACTCCGAGTCTGTAAGAACCGAAAGTAAAAATAACGGCATTGGCATCTTCCACCATTTGGTCAGTGTATCCCCTCAACCGAGTAAGCTCTTTCACCCAGTCTTTCACAACCTGAAACAGAGGAATAGGCACATCATTTCAAGCCAAACATTATGTTCATATTAGCCTAAGTTTAAAATATGAAGAAATTGAAATGTATAAATACAACACATGCAAGGTAAAACCAATAATCATATCAGTCAGGTCAGAACTGTAAGAGGAAAAAAAGTCAGCATCAGATGGACCGATTCAAGGGTCAAAATCCTATCATCCAAAAGGAATTGATTTTGTCTGCGTGTCTAAAAACACCTATGGCCTGGTCTTAAACTTTTCTGATTTGTCAATGAAACCAAGGTAAAGTAGGCAGCCTAGACAGTTGCGTATCAAATCCTTGAACCATATAAACAAAATTGCAACGTTTACATTGAGCCTCAAGCGGTCATACATATTGGCACAGGCTTTAGAGTACTCATAAAAAATAAAAAAGTTCAAAATTTCAAGGGATTACAAAAATCAACTAGCACACGGACTCTAGCTCCTAACAACCAATCACTCAAAAGCAAGTCAATCATAAATTAGTCAAATCATTACTTATCATTAGCCACCCAAGCTGAACAACTAATAATAGGACACCCCAGTCCAAAATCTACCAGAAGGCATTACACAAAAATGCTGTCAATATTGCCACATTCCGAACACATAAATCTATATATTCAACAAAGAGCAAAGCTCTTGCAATGCATTATCCATGTTTAAATTTGAATTGCATCTTTTTCAATTTTGGCAATAATATCAAAACACACTCCTGTGACCCAGGTGAACGTATCACGACCTGATGCATAAAAACAAAACAACAATCCATAGAACCATACCTTTCTCAGTCGGTCCAGAATCTTCTCCCTCTTGGCAGCTTCTTCAGCACTCTCATGGAGTCCTGAATCCACCAACAACTAAATCCCAACAACAAGAGCAAAGCTCCAACACGTGAGAATTCTAAATTAAATCAACAATCCATTTTTTTTAATAAATAAAAAATAACAACATTTAAAACGAACCTTCTCCAACTCCCTATTTCTCTGGATGTCCACATCGGTGGGGCCCGCGTGCGACAAAGGTCTCGTCACACCCCACTGCTTCGGCGGCTGCTTATTCTCCACCGGAGGAGGCGAAGGAGACATTGATGAACTCAAACTATCCGATCCAACCATATCTCCCAATTATCAAAAGCCTCGAACAGAACCCTAACGCTAATCCCAATCAGATCCTACTCTTAACCGAAATCAAATCAAGAAAAAAACGCACAAACTAAAACCCTAGCCCGACGATAAACGCCTAAAACCCAATTTCGATAAACAAACAAAAAAATTCCCACCGCACGGAACCAAAATTTTCCCCAAAAACTCAGATCTCCGTCCTCTCGTAACTATAATCCAAAAGCGAAATTAAAAATCGATCAGGAATAAAACCAAATAATAAACCCTAAAAAATCGGGCACATCAAAACCTGCAGAGGCTATTTTTGAGCAATTTAAACTCATAAGATCTAATAAATAACCGCTGAAAGAACGCTTCCGATCCAGACACGGAGAAGGAACTTTCGCCGGGGAGTTGGAGGGTTATTGGCGATGAGTTGGAAAATCAGAAATAAATTTATTTATTTCTATAAAACGAAACGCGCTGTTTCCTTTTTTATTCTGTTATTTTATGTTAGAATTATTTCATGTTTTATTTATTTGTTTGTTTTCCTGTTTGGATATGGACTCCTAGTTTCTTTCTTTATTTTTTTTTCCTTTGTTTTCCCCCTGTTTTTAAAGATATGGACTCCTAAGTTTCTGTGGGTCATGTACAACGAGATTTTGATGCAAAAGATCGTGAGATTTTTCCCAACACACACAAACACAAAATAATAATAATAATAATAATTAGTAGTAGTCGTCGTCTTTATTTTTAGTAATATAATATACATGTATGTAAAATGTAACTAATGCGATAGCATCAGGTACAAATAGCCTAGTAACATGTTCGATTGGATTGCATCATCTAATTAATGTCTAAGAAGTAAAAACAAAAATTCTGCTTCTTACCCAAAGTTCATTTTTTCTTCTTCTTTACCTAGGTCAAGAGATGACCAATGCTCGAAGACCTAAAACTTGTCTTTTTATGGAAAATCTTGATGTCATAAATATCATGAGATATTTTGCACTTTTAGATAAGCTCAAAAATTTTATGTGTCAAACAAAAAATTAGACAATATCTAAGTACATTTAGATAGAGCTAAATTATTCATTTAATACCTTATTTATTCACCCATTAATATTAATTTATTTATTTTTCTATTAATTAGTTTATTTCTTTTTCCTCTTCTCCAATAGTAGTTAAGTACTTTACACAATTCACATTTACCATTGGAGATGATTTCTAAATAATAATATTGTATTTGCCATATCATTAGGAATTCACATTGTCCAATTAAAGATAATCTTAATATCTCTTGTCAACCAAGTTCGTGAAAGAGATTTTCATGAGATCGCCTTTGATAATTTATCCAAAATTGAACTTGTAATATATTTTAAGTTTTCAAAGTGACTATAAAACGTTGATTTTTCAAAAACTTGTTACTCGTATTGTACTTAATTTTATTTTTTTTAATTTTTTGTATGCAAATAGTCCTTTTGTCAAAAAAATTTGGTAAATAGATATTAAGTGAAAATTAGAGATTTTGACTCAGTCAAAATGATTGACCAGTCGAATCCTGTAATTAATATATTTGGTAAATAAAAATTATAATTAGCTTTTGGATCTAAAAAACTAATTTTGAAAAACCTAGGAATTTGTTAGAAGAGAGGTTTTGAAGGTGGATTGAAATGACAATTTTATCGACAAATTAATATATATATATATATATATATATATATATATATATATATAATTATTTACAACTTTTTTAATTAAATAATAGTAACAGTTGTCCAAATTAAATTTAATATATTAAGAATTTTGCGACGTAAGGAATTTTTATAATTAATAATATTTAAATGACTATTTTTCTGTAAAAGTTACTTTAATTATCTAATATATATATATAAATTTATGTTATTTAATAAAAGAAATACCCAATAATAAATTGTACGAATGCCCTTTCTAGTCATTTTACACGATCAAAAAGTTATCAACTCTCAAATATTTACCAACACTTCTATATAAACATCTAATCCAACCAACTAGTCAAATCAGTTAATGCGATCAGCTATTCGCTAACAACTAATGCAATCAGTTATCAGTTATCCGCTAATTGTCAAACAAGGTCATTATTTTCAATTCGTCTTTTATTTTTTAAACAATAATGATACCTCATGAGCTAGGCTGTAAAAATATGGTTATTTGTGTTGAGAATTGTGAGATGTCATTGGTGAGTTGTCCAACATTAATTATTGGAGAGACAGTGCTTGTTTGGGAACCCATTTTGAGATGGACTTTTTGCAAATAAGTCCATTTAGAAAAGAAAAAAATTGGTGGTTATTTTAAAATGGACTTTCGAAAAAAGTAACTTTTCCAAAAGTCCATTTTGAAGAAGTGATAATTTATCACTTTTGATTTTTATTTCCTACGCTTTTGTTGAATGGACTTTTAAAATTATTTTTACCAACCACTTCACATTTTTCACAAGCACTTTTCTAAATAACACTTTTCTAAAAGTCCATTTTGTAGATGGATTTTTATGCTAAAAGTGTTCCCAAACAAGCCCACTATTCACATGCCCCATCTACGCAGGGTTAGAAACAGTTGCCCTTGCTGGATTTTATATTCTTATATTATTTAAGCACAAAGATTAACATTATAATCACTTGGTGAAGTGGTTGTTGCGCCATCAGGTTCAATAAGAGCATCTCCAATGGGACAATGTGAATTCCTGATAACATGGCATATACAATATTATTATTTAGAATTTTTCTCCAATGGTAGATGTGGATTGTGTAAAATACTTAACTACTATTGGTGGAGAGAATAGATAAATAAATTAATTAATATTAATGGGTTAATAAATAAGGTAAATTGTTAAATAGACAATATCTAGCAAACCATCTAGATGTAGACGTTGTGCTAAACATTGTCTACATTTTTTTCCTGCCACATAAACATTTTAAGCTTATGTGGCAAATAATTTACTCCAATTGACATCCCATTGGAGATGCTATAAGAAGTCTTATTCTGAATCTCATTGGTAGTGTTTTTTCGTTAAGGCTATTATTCCCTTTTTCTTTTTCTTTTAAAGGCCAATTTTTATTTTTTATTTTCACAAAATTGCCTCGTTCATCTTTTGTTTTGTTATTCTTCTAAAAATAATTTCCTTTGTTTCAATATATATTAGTATTCCCTCTTGTGCATTGCATGAATAATTATTTTAATTTTGTAATCACATGAAAAAATTAAATATAATTTATTTTGAATGATCAACAATAATTAATTAAGTGATTGATAGAGTTGAGTAGTATATATTCATCTAATCAGATTATTCTCTCAACATGAGAATGCAGTTTGTAAAATGGAGTTAAATATCATTAAGTATTTGTAACTTTAAAATATAATCATTAGATTTCTTGTAATTAGACTAAACCTAGAGAATATTATTTATAAGGGTTAATATAATTACAAAAACTACCATTGAGATTTGGGGTAACAACAAAAATTTAAAATCTTCTTACAAAAGCCCCTTGATGTAATAGTTGATTTTACCTTGCATATTTCCCAAAATATTTATTTTCACAAAGTCTACCCTTTTATTTTATGAATACTACTATTTACACCTTAAAACCAATAGATAATCAAGTCTCACATTTTTTTGTGATTCTAAAAAAATTTATGGGTTTTTATGAGTAAATACTCCAAACTTCATGGGTAGTTTTTGTAGTAGTCCATTTTATAATGAACTCGTGAACATAAGTTTGATGAGCATTCTAAGTTTCAAATAGAGCATTTACACACACATAAAAAGATTATTCTCGAAGTAATGTAAACTCCAACGATCTTAATTATTTTCTCCAACATAACACTATCTTCAAAATCAAAAAATTTAACTCATAAAAAGATTATTCTCGAAGTAAATGTACTTTACAAATTATGAAAAACTGTTTCGTACACAACATTTGTAGTTTTACTACTATACTTTTTCTATCATTGCTAATCATGACTTTTAAATATTTACAATTGGACACTCTTGATATAACAATGTGCAATTGGTCAAGATTGAAAATAAACTTTCTACACATGCAAAACTCAAACTCATTATAATCCATGCAAAAAAATAATAATTCAACCAAATATTTTAATTACTTCACTATAGCATAGATGCGTTATTTAATAAAAGCACCCAAATATATGTATAATAGTTTCATAAGTGTGTGGTTGTCAAATAATACAATCAATATAATTGTTGATTAAACCATCAAGTAGTTTATTCAAATACCACGACCATCAGAAAAGTTAAATCTTTGTTTATGTACAGCAAATCATTATTTATATATTCATCCCCAAAAGTAGATGTAACCCCCAATACCTTGAGTAATTTGAATATTTAGAAATAATCGGTGCCAACATTAGTATTATTTTCTGAAAATTATTAAAATGATTGAATAAATAAAAATATTATTAAATGTATAAAAAAATATCCAAAGAAGAAAGTAATTGAATAAATAAAAATATTAGTATTAAACTTTAGAAACAAATAAACATAATGTCTTAATTAGAGAAATCTCAGGCTAACAAAATTATTAAAAAGAAATAACAAAAAAAATATAATTAGAGTATATATTTTAGGTGGCTCAATTTTTTAAAAATATCAAACTATTAAGAAAACTAATTAGAGCATCTATCATATGTAACTTTTTTCTTTCTCATACACATAATAATTGTACCATCAATATAAATAAACATATAAATAAAAAGTCAGAAAACTATTAAACCATGTATATATCATGTCCACTAAAAAAATATGTGTATGTATATTGATATATACCATAAAGATAGTAAACTAATATAATAAAAAAAATATATATTGTATATTTTATCTCTATATGTATGTGTGTGTATATATATATATATATATATATATGTGTGTGTGTGTGTGTGTGTGTGTGTGTGTGCATATATATATAAAGAGGGAGTTTGGCAGGAGAGAGAAAAGATTAAAGAAAAATAGTTGAGAATCCTGTGTTTTACCGCCCATGAAATAACTCTTTTTTAACACCCCTTTAATCACGTTTCCCTTTGTATTGTCCATCTATTTAATGTTCATCTATTACCTCACATTTTTAACATCCCATTTACTTCCTACGGCTGTTTGGGATAATTCTTAGATGAAGAAGAAAACATATAAAAAAGAAAGAATTTTTTGGTGACGATTTTGCATATTTTATAGCCCATATCCGTTTTAATATTTCTTTGTATATTTTCTCAGCCAATTTACGAAAATTTCTTCTTCTTTTTTTAATTTTTTGTTAATTAATATGTTTCTTTTTAGAAATTTATTTTGGATTTGTTTTATTGATCGATTTTGCATTTTTTTTAACCAATCCGTTATAACCCCGAATCGTTTCTTTCTATCTGTTTTAATATTTCTTTGTCTATTTTCCATGCCGATTTATGGAATTTTCTTCTTCTTTTTTTAATTTTTTGTAAATTAATTCTTTTTTTTAGAATTTTTATTTTGGATTTGTTTTAAAAATCGATTTTGCAAAAAGAAATGAATTTTTGGTGATGATTTTGCATATTTTCTAACCCCAGATCTGTTTTAATATTTCTTTGTATATTTTCTCTATCGATTTACAGAATTTTCTTCTTATTCTTTTTAATTTTTTGTTAATTAATCCCTTTATTTTATTTTATTTTGGATTTGATTTATTGATCGATTTTGCATATTTTTTAATTAATCCATTCTAACCCCATATCGTTTCTTTCTCTCTGTTTTAATATATCTATGTATAAAAAGGGATGTTAATGGGAAGAGATCACCATATTTTAATCACGTTCTAACCCCAGATCTATTTTAATACTTCTTTGTATATTTCCCATGCTGATTTTGCGGATTTTTCTTCTTCTTTGTTTAATTTTTTGTTGATTAATCCATTTTTTTAGACTTCTATTTTGGATTTGTTTTAAAAATCGATTTTGCATATTTTTTTTCATAGTTTTTTTTTAATTAATTTTTTGTTGGAGATAACCAATTGTACTTTTAGTTAATGTATACATACATATATGAGGAGTATTGCTATTCTAGATCATTCTTTTTTGGTGATGCTTTTATTCTATGTTGCATATTTGAGGTTTTTTTTGCATATTTATTATGAATTATGGAGATTGCAAAGGTTTGTACTAACCCTTTTTCTGGCATCATAGTTTAGGATTTATTGATTACTTTTTCCTTTTTTTATTTTGTTATTTATACACTTTGCAGAATATAATAGTTTCATACTTTGACAATATGTGGTGCAATATATATATATATATATATATATATATATATATATGATGTTTTTGATGATGACAGATGTTAGTTGTTCAAAATAAATCGCAACGGAGAAAATACGAGAAAAAGGCAGAGGTGGTTGGAGTTTTTGTGCCTTTAAATCAAACTGTGGCAATCATGATTGGAGATTTTATTTTGTAGGCATTTTGATGATCCGATTATATTTCTGTGAAATTGTAGTGACATCTGTGTTGTAAATTTGTATTAATGTATTTAGGTTGCAAAATGCATATTTTAAACTAATGCTATGAGTTATTGAGTTAGGAGTCTATGGGTAATGTTTTGAGAAATAGTAATTAGGACTGAGTTCATTATTGTAATAGTATATAGTCATTTTGTGCTCTTGAGTTATGTTGTGTTTTATGAGTTTATTTTATTTCTGTTGAATTTGTTTGTTAAATAAATTGATAAAAATCTATTTATTTAATTGTATTTTATTGGTTAAAACTTGAGCTCAAATTAAATACACTGTCTTACGTATATGGTTATTTCTTAAAAAGTTGAAGATTTCCAGAATCACCAAACAAATTAAGTTCAATATCTTACTTATTATTTTACCAAGTAGATTAATAATCCATTTACACCCTTGATATTATCTCATACTAGTTTTTTTTTATAACCGTGCGATGTACGGGGCAAAAGATTTAAATATAAAAATATAAATTATATTAATATTACTTTTATTATTATTTACTATGTGGAAATATAAATAAACAGAGGCATGGAGATGAAAAGAAATAACCAAAAAATCCACACTACATAAATTATAGATCGAATCCACAATATATATGAACGTTAAGATTATACGTTATTGAACACTTCTTTGTACATTACATTACTGGTCATGTTCGATTCCGAATCGTCATCACCACAAACTAATATCTTCAAACCATTTAGATGGTTGACACGCGACACAACAACATATAACTGACCATGACTAAACACYGGATATTTCAGATAAAGGTTGACGTTCGAAAATGATTGACCCTGACTCTTGTTTATCGTCATCGCATATGAAATCATGAGCGAAAATTGCCTTCGTTGAAAAGGTATCCTAACGTTAGAAGGCGTTAGACTCATCCGGGAAAGCAACATCTTTTCACCTGCCTTTGSACCAGTTAGAAGTTTGCATTCAAGAACGTGCGTGGAAAGTCTTGTAATAACCAATCTCGTCCTGTTACATAATCCCATGTAGTGATCTATGTTTCTCAATAACATAATAGGAGTCTCCATCTTTAGATGCAATACGTGATTGGACACCCCAAAATACTTTATACCATTCACTAAAAAAAAAAACCGAGGGAAAAATTCCCTCAAAAAAACCCGTATTCCCTCGAAAATATTAAACCAAGGGAATTCCGAGGGAAACATTCCCTCGGAAAAATCTCCGTGCAACCCTCGGAAAAACCGAGGGAATGTTTCCCTAGGAAAATCGAGGGCTTTGTTTTCCCTTGGAATTCCGAGGGTAAAATATTCCCTCGGATTTTTGATATTTCTGAGGGATTTCCGAGGGAATATCACCTCGGTTTATGTTTTTTTAATAATTTTTTTTTTACTTTTCCGAGGGATTGTCTCCTCGGTTTTAATTTTGTTTTATTAATTTTTAATTTTCAATTTTAATTTTAATTCCTATTCAATTATTAAAATTCTCAAAAATTTGAAAAAAATTATTAATGAAAAGACAAATAAATAAACCAATTATTATAATAATATTTGAAAATTTAAGAATAATTACATGCGTTCGACACAGTAACAAAGTTTATATGAAAATCAAATTGTCCTATGGATGGGGAGGGGGGTACTGCTGCTGGAAACGAGCATACATTTCAGCCATCTGTGCCATCTGGGCATCCATCCGCGCCTGAAATTCCTCCTGCTGCCGGCGCTCCTCCGCACGTTGTCGCTTTTCCTCGGCGTACTGCTGCTGCATCGCCTCGAGCTCCATTCTCTGAGCCTGGACCTGCGCGAAGAGCTCTCTGACGTGGCTCCTATCAGCCTGGGAGGAGGTGGAAGAGCGGCCCTTGAATAAACCATTCGTAGCAGCCACCATCTTCCCATACGCACCGATGCCGTAATGCCGTCCCTTGATCAACCCGAAGACGCCGAGGAAAACCCGGTCCTGGTCAACCTCGTTACTCTCCTCCTGGGAAGACGCACGTTCCTGGGTCAACTGTCGCTCGTACTCCTCCTGAAATACAACTCGTTATTAAGATTCTTCGTTAAAATCAAAGAATAAGTTAAAAAAATAAGAAAGAGACTCACATTAATATTAGTAGATCTCGTATCGATCCACGCGCCGTCTTTCTTTTGGTGCGTACGTTTAAAAAGATCGTAGCACGTAGCCGGCACACCCGTCTCCCGCTCCTGTATTCAAATAGAAATTTCAAATAATTAACATTAAAATTAAACAAATAAATATTATATTATTATATTCTAAAATTACTTACTATATCCAAAGCATAATCGATAGTAGATCTAGCACCCCCCGTGTGCTTCGACATCCCTATACCCGGACCATCAGGCTCGCTCCTCCTATTCCGGCTGCACTGCTCGGATTTCTTCTTGTTCTCGGGCTTATCCCGCTCAACCTTCCAAACCCTAGTTGAGATGCATGATATATAAGATGGTATAAATTATATGTTATAAATAAAAAAATTATAATTTAATAAGAAACATATAACAGAATCGTTTACCTATAGACCTCATCGGGGATGTAGTCCGGCTTATTACTACCATGGGAGGCAACATACCGCTTATACTCGTTAAGCTGCCTCCCGTAAATCTCCCCGATCATCGGAAAAAAATACATCACGTATCTGTACATCATTATACACCTCCGGGTCCCAATAACAAGCCTCCTGTAAAATAAAGCAATAATTACAATTCAATTGATACATATGATTGTGTTTTACGGTAAATATTAACAAATTTGGACATAAAATAATAATTACCTTAAACATCTCCCACCAGAAATCATTAGTCTCCTTAGGGACCGCCTTATAGCACCACCCGGCGAGATGAAGATCCTTCTCAAAGATCATACGGAGTATAGTGGACACCTTGCCCCCTATGTTGTGCAGCCTATATTCAATTGTGTTTTTTTTTGTTACGAATAAAATTTAATCATAATGATAATTACAATTTTAAAATCATTGATTTACTTACTTCGTCCCTGCAATATAACCTGAATCATACCCCTTTGCGGTGGGACCAACTGTTGTCGGGTCTGTGATGTACCCGCATCGGACGGGGTCTGTGATGGTGTATGCGACGTCGGCGTCGGGGTTTGCGTCGCTGGATGATCAGTACTGAGACCCATGTAGTCGGTGTCGAAATCAGCTAAACGATTAGCCGACCCCATATCTGATCGACCCACGCTACCGGATCCACACGTAAAGGCATCTGATAAAATTATTAGATAATAATACGAGCATTTTACAAAATACCAGTATATATTATACACCAAACGTATTATCTTAAAATATGCCTTTTTCTTAGATTCAAAATTTCGGCAGCATCTCCCCTCAGTTCTCGTAGTACACATATATTTCAGTGCACCCGAGAACAATTAGAGAGATGCAAAAACCAAAATTTCAAAACAAAAAAAAAACATATACATAAGATAACCATACTACAAGTCACTTTCTCAAACTGTCCAAAAATGGGACAATTCAAAATTTAGTATCAAACTCTATATTTGATACTAAATCTCAAACGGATCTAAGGAATATTGGAATAATTCGAAACTTAGTTTCAAATTTTCTATATGATATTAATTCTCAATCAAGTGATCTATATGCATCGCGTCACTTCGCCAAGGTTCCAAATAAGCAGTTACCACCGTCACATTTTTGAAAAATATTTTGAAAATTTAAATAAAATCACGTGATACCCTATCACCTTTTTAGAAAATTTTTTTGAAAACCCGCTATTGGAGGGACAACACCTCCTGGCCGAAGTTGTAACCCACGTCAACATCCGACGGTATACAACCAACAACACCAATGGCAATAATATATATAAACAAAATTAAACCCCGGCCGATCACCACGGCCTCTCATGCATGAACAATATATATACAATATAATGAGTGCATACATGCATATATCACAATATAATTTGCCCCTAAAGTTTATCTAAATTTGAAAGCAAACCCTAATAATCTAAGTTAATACAATGATAAAATCAACTAAAAAATCTAATTATGTAATTATTCCTAAATTGAACCTTAATTATGTAATTATTCCTAAATTGAACCCTAATTATGTGATTATTACTAAATTGAACCCTAATTATGTGATTATT
>BMAC01000073.1:733361-785904 GCA_014905375.1 Phtheirospermum japonicum
CGTGAAATGATGGGATTCATTTATATTTTTTTACTAATTCTTCTTTTTTTTTTCGAGTTTTTTCCATTTTTTTATTTAAAATCGAAAGAAAAATAGAAAACGCGTCCCAAACGATCGATGCCCGACCCCCGTGGTTCCACGACACAGAGACGCACCCCTCGCCCCCTCGGAAAAATCACGACGCTTCGTCGCTTTGCGTTTCCAACCGAAGGAGTTCATCGATCAATCGTATTTTGTTGTTGGTCGAATCCCACGACACGTGTGGATACGCACGTGCTCGTTGGTACTTCTCGATCGAAATCGGGTCAAAACCACCCCACGTGCCTAAGATGATAGGATCGGTTTTGTTTTTACGATTTTTCTTTTTTTTTTATTCTATTTTTTCCGAATTTTTTTAAATTTCAAAATTTCCTAGGGAATCCAAAATCCCTCGGAATGAAACCAAGGGATTTCTATTTCCCTCGGTTTCATTCCGGGGGATTAGGTATTCCCTCGGAGATTCTTGAATTTTTTAAAAAATAAAAAAAATAGAAAAAAATAAAACCGAGGGATCGCTAATCCCTCGGTTTGAAACCGAGGGATTCCCAGTCCCCTCGGTTTTGTATAATTTTTAAAAAAAAATTAATAAAATTGCGAGGGATATTTATTTCCCTCGGTTTTCGAGGGTTTATTTCACTCGGAAAATATCCCCTCGGAAATCCCATGGTTTTTCTTCGGTAATTATGGCGGCCAATGGTGGCGCCGTATTTCCGAGGGGAATTCCGAGAGAATATATTTCCCTCGGAAAAAACCGAGGAAATTTATAGTCCCTCGGTTTTTCCCTCGGAAAACTGCTATTTTTTGTAGTGATTCCAGAACTCAGACGTGTGCAAATTACTTAAGAAGTCACTCTCACCGTCGAATCTAATCTTTTTTAAATAATCTCATAATCTCAATTTACAATTACGCATAATTCATTTAAAAAAAAGAATGAATAAGGTAAATTAAATTAATCTATGTGAATGGAAATTAAAATAAAACTTTCAAATGGGGGGATAAAAGAAGAAGAAACGTCCCATCACTGCTGCATAATAGCTATTTAAAGGCGTTTTTTTTTAGTTTTAATAACATTACGAGATAATACATTTGAATACATTTAAATTACATAATAATATAATAAGATATTATTCTAATATCTTATTTCAATTAAGAATTAATAAAGTATATACATACATACATACATACATACATACATACATACACATATGTATCAAATTAATGAGCTTTGCACTTTAAATTATGATTACAAACAAATTGAATTTACTCTATGATTAATAAAATATTATATATTAAATTAAATTAATCTACATTAATATGTGAACAAAGTACTTAAAATTTAATAAAACATACATACATACATTTTTTTATTTTTTTTTTTTTAAAATAGTACTTGTGCCATTAAATAAAGAAAACACATATGAAGCATTCCAAAGATTATTTAAAGAAATAACTAAAATTTAAAAAGTCAACAAAAAATACGGAGAAATGTTAAATAGAATCCTTTATCAAATATTTAAATATATATGTAATTTATAAAATATTTACTTGGTAATTTAAATTTATATAATTACAACTAAATCATATTGATAATTTATTGAATACTAACAAATTTGATAAAAAAAATCTGAAAATCTTGTAATATAATTTTACAACCACAAACAATTCGAAATATATTTATTATTCATAAAATGATAAAATTGAACTAATCTACATTAATAGAGATTGATATGAAAAAAAACTCCATGTATAAGATTTAAATTAAATATAAATAAATAATAAACTCATTTGATAAAATACCTTATATTATATTAGATAATCAAATATATACACAAAAACAAATTAATCTACACGTATTGAAATTAAAATTAAAACTTGAAATACATACAATAACGCATAATCGATTTAATTTAAACACAATCGATAAATATTAAAAATATCATAATATAATTATAAATTTAAAATAAATAAAAATAACTTAGAAATATTTGATAATATAATTAATCAAATTCAACCAATTTAAAACCCATTTAATTGATTAAATACAACCCAAACCATAATTTATTTTGAGTCCACTTAACAATTGAGAGGCTCAGTTGTTTTGAGTCCAATTTAAAATCTGATAAGCCAACCGTAGATCTGAATCCAAGCCCATAACATGACAAGATAACCCTAGGTATAAAAGTCGTTAACCCTGAAAAATTTGAAGTATCTTGAATTTAGATCAATACATTATCAGATACATGATTTTAATTAAATACAATAGATTTAATAACATTACCAGACAATACATTTAAATTAACCTAATATTAGAATAAGATATTATTCTAATATCTTATTTAAATTCAGAATTAATAAAGTATATATACACATACACATACACTCTCTCTTTATATACTTAAAAAAATGAATAAAATTATTAATCTAATATCTTATTTCAATTCAAAATCATATAAAAAATCAAATTAAATAAAATATCCAAAATTATTATTCTATATCTTATTTCAATTCAAAATTAACTATAGTATATACATACATACACATATACATACAAAAAAATAAATACTTATAATTTAAAGTAGAAAAAAGAATATAATGTTATTAAATTAATAATAAAATAAATAACTAAATTTGAAGAAGTAAAACAAAATAAAAGAAAATACATAGACATATAAACTAAGACATTCGATTCTCAAACAACTTGACATTGATCTTCTTTATAACACCAGTAATTCGCCATCCCTGTTTTACATAATTATAGACAATTTAAGTCAATTCAATACATTAATCGAATATTAGTAGACAATTCGAACCTATATATCTATATATAATGATAAAATTTAGTAGACTACCCAAACCTATATATCTCTATATAATAATATGATTATTGAGAACCAATAATTACCTCCGAATCATGAAAAATGATTTTCATGAAAGTCTTTTGTTCCTTGTCATCAAATCCTGATCGAGCAAAAAATCGAACAACATTAAGCTTAAGTGTTTTATTATTCGTTCGGTCGATGTCTTTTGCTGAGTCCAAATAAAAGAGGCATCGTTCAAAAATTTTTGCTGCCCAAATTTCGAAAATAGAGAAAAAGCACAGACACATTCTGGTGGGAAATTGAAATTGATTCATAAAGAATAAGAACCTATATTTATAGGGAGATTAGTTGAAACAATAGAGATTAAAGTTCTGAAATTCCGATAACCCAAACAGACATAATTTCTTATCCCCTCATTATAGATATTGTATCCGGTTTAAATTTTTTGTTCATTTTTTATTTGTCGATTATGGAACGAAAAAAAAAAAAATATTTCATGAATTAAATGTCTTTAATTAGGCAAACAAATCGTATAAAGTCTTTTTCTTTAAATATGATCCCGACTCGAAATATCAGAATTATTCAATATTGAATAAAAATTTGATGTACTGTATTTTCTTTGTTTAGAATTCTATTTTTCGTACATTTTTTATTGGTTGATTTTTGAGTGAAAAAATCAATCTGCAACATTTTCCACAAATTAAATATCTTTAATAAAACAAACAAATTGTATGAAATCTGATTTTTTTTTGAATATGATTCGCACTTGAAATCTCATAATTATTCAATATTGAATAAAAATTTGATATACTGTATTTTTTTTTTTGAATTCTATTTTTCGTATATTTTTATTGGTTGATTTTATTTTTTAAAAATTGATTTGTTGCATTTTTCATAAATTTAATGTATTTAATTAGGTAAACAAATCGTATGAAATCAAAATTCTGATTTATTGTATTTCCTTTGCTTATGATTCTAATTTTGCAAGTAAATCGGATTAAATCAACTACGATTTTTTAAAACAAAACTACTGTAGAAGATACCTGATTTCTTAGAGTTTAATTATGCAAGGAGATTAATTTGTTCAATTTAATCTGCTTTAATATTTTATTATTTTTTTCCAAATTAGTTATATTTGGGACCTGTAATTTATTTAAGTTCGATGCCTTACTTCTTTTTTGATTCCGATTTTTTCTTAGGGCCTGCAATTTAATTTATTCTCATGCTTTATTTTTCTTTACTCGGAGCATGTAATTAAATTTAATTTTATAGTTGCTTTTATTATGCTTGCTTTATCTATTATTTCAATCAAAATACCAAAAAATACAGTTTATCTTTAATCAAAATTTGAACATTTGACTATTATATAATCAAATTTTATCATTGTAATCACTAATTAGATTTAAAAAAACAATTGATTTTAAAACATAATAATTATATATATATATATATATATATATATATATATATATATATATATATATATATATATATATATTAATTTTTTTGAGTTTTGGGCAGTTAAAAATTCAATTTATGTGGCTCACAAATTTAAAATTCTAAGATTTCAAAAAATCGAAAATGATTTTTCAAAAATCTGAATTCAGAGCTTTAAAAAATTCAAAAATAATTTGGTTCACAAATTCAAAATTTTAAACAATTATATCCTATTTTTTAGCTAGAATATCCGAAATTCAGCTACTTGAAAACTCATTTTTTTTAAACACACGACTTTATTTTTGAAACCTATGTTGAAAAGTCAACAATTGTGTGCTATGAGATTTAAATTAAAAAAAAAAGTTGAAAAGTCAACAATTGTGTGCTGTGAGATTTAAATTAAAAAAATAAAACAATTGAAAAGTCAACAATTGCGGCTTTGCGTAAAAAAATCTTTCTTTTTAGGGAAATAAATAAATTTTGGAGGGAACCAAAATAATTGCCTCTTATAGCCAGTACTGTTATTATATATATATATATATATGTAGATTTGTTGATGATTAACATAACCATAGAAAATTATTTCCTTCACAAGCTCATTGAATCATTTTTACCAAAAAGAATAACTAATTCCTTTTTTTACCAAATCTCACAACTTTTGAATGAGATGGACTAAACAACAATATATTATTCCTTGAATCGTTAGATATTGTTCAATATTTCTTAAGTAATGAAATGCATTTCTTTAGGGAACAACCTTTTATAATTTAATTAATGAAGTCCTTGATTTACTAAATTAATGCATTTTTTTAGGGAACAAATATAAACTATGCATAACTTAAGATATTGGTAAATTAATGAGATCATTAATTATATAAGTATATTATAAATTATAAACTATGTATTACTTAAATTATAAACTAATCATTACTTAAAATAATGATACTATATATCTTGCTTTTAGGAAAGATTATACGTCTGCATATTAATACCAAATACTACTATATATCTTGCTTTTATTAACTTTAGTTATTTTTATTTCTAATATGTATATAGAAATGGACATTAATACCTTTATAATTAGATTGAAATTAATAAAAAATAAGGTAATAAAATATGACTTTACAAAATAACTAAAGTTAAATATATTACTATATATGTTATTCCATCTTAGTTGATGATTAACATAACCATCCTTATGAATTATTATTATATATATCATGCTTATAAATGATAGAACTCAATCAAAATAATTGATTATTACTCAAAATAACCTTTTTAATTATATCTCCTATGGATTTTATTCAGCAACCTGAACATGCTATCAATAATCGGATTTGGATGACATATTCTAGCGAAGATAATATGGTTTGATAAGACTCTTTATTTTGATTAAAATAAATTAATAATGTATAAAGTTTCACAATTAAATTATTCATGACCATTAGATCTCACCAAAAATCTTCTTAATCTATATAAATATAAACATACGAATATTCAAATAATGAAAAAAGAATAAATTAGTTGACCAATTATTTAATGTCACATTATTAATATAGTGTATTAAATTTTGTTAATCTCATATATTATTGCATTTAACAATCATAATAATTAGTTGAGTAATTATTCATCGTTTATCAATATCAAATATATTACAATTTAATATCATATAAATCAAGTAATATTAAATATATCATAATTTGTAGCTCATCGGTCTTGGTTAGATGATTTATTTAATCATATTGATTTTAATTATCAATCCGTTAACTAATATGATTAAATCACATTGATTTTAATTACTTGGTTAGATGATTTATTATGGTAATTACCAATCAAAACCAATTACTTGATTTTTCAATACGATTTGTAACATCTAATTCCTTGGTTAGATGATTTATTTAATCACATTGATTTTAATTACCAATCTATTAACTAATCTGACTAAATCACATTGATTTTAATTACTTTGTTAGATGATTTATTATGATAATTACCAATCAAAACCAATTACTTTATTTTTAATACGATTTTAGATGATTTATTTAATCACATTCATTTTAATTACCAATTCGTTTACTAATATAATTAAATCACATTGATTTTAATTACTTGGTTAGATGATTTATTATGGTAATTACCAATCAAAATCAATTACTTGATTTTTCAATACGATTTGTAACATCTCATTCCTTGGTTATCCCCTATATAGTAATTCAAAATCCTCCTATCATATGTATCTATTTCTCAAGCTTTGTTATCTTCGTAAAGAATTATGGTGCTTCGGTGTTACCAAACCTATATCTACCTAATTTAATAATTTTCTTTTATATATTTTACCTAATTTAATATTTTTCTATTATTACATATTTTTCCTAATTTAATATTTATATTTTATTATATGTTACCTAATTCAATATTTTTTTTATTATAATTTTCCTAATTGGTATGACCCCAAATATACCTGACTTGAGAACAAGATCTGGTTGGGATGACCTGAGTTGCCACTCTGAACTCCCCAAGGAAAAGGGAACGAAGATTGATCCTGATCTGGGCTTGTGGTTCAGAAGAGGAATCTGTCCTACTCAGGTCAAGAAAGAAGGAAAGGCTAAAAAGGCGAGGTCACTCCTCCACTTGTCATAAACAGTATAATCTGGTCAATCATCCTGAATGGCGATTTGTCTGGGCAGACCTGGTGGGGATGAGCTGGCTTATGACCTTAGGAAAAGAAAGATGAAGTGGAGGGTAAACCTACAGCTGGATGGATATCGTCCCGACCTGATCATAAGCCTTGGATAAGGTTTTGAGAGATCAGGTCAGGAATTTAAGAGCTTAGTGACAAAACTGGTCTGTTCCCTGGAAGGAAGCTTCCAAACCAGGCCGTCTTGAATAACGGCTCGAGATTCGCGGGTTTCCATTTTTGGGATCTCGAAAGAGTCCCGCTTGGCAAAAACTATAAATGTCTCAGCCCTAAGGCGAGAGAGGTATGCCATTCTAAGCATTCTTCTTCTGATTTTTGCTTATTCCAATCTCAAACGCTTACTGACTTAAGCAACGAAGAGATTTCTACCGAAAAACTCCCGGTGGTCCTTTCTAACGTGTTTCTGTGGAAGCAGGTCAGGAAATTCTCTAGGGAAGGTGCTGGTTCTCTTGGTGCAATTTTCAGGATGAAACAATTGGCGCCGTCTGTGGGAAAACAAAGTTAAGACGTGAGAAATAAGTATGGCATCGGATGGACTCAGGCGAAACTTGGTGGCGGAGATGGGTGGAACTAGGGGTGTGCATCGGTCGGTTCGGTCGACCGAATGTCAAAACCAAATTGACTGAATTCGGTCGTTGGTCGGACCGAACCGATAAAAAAAATTGTAAAACCGAACCGAACCGAACCAAAATATTTCGGTCGATTTCGGGCCGAACCGATTTCCTCATTTTTTTTAAATTCCTTTATTTTCTAAAGCAGAAAAATAAATTAATAAAATATATAATTAATATATTATATATATATATATATATTTTATATATAAAAAATATATATATATATATATAAATAATATATTAATTATATATATATAATATATATATATATAATATATATATAAATAATTAATATATTATATTATATATATATAATTCGGTCAATATATATATATATATATATATATATAATTCGGTCTGTTCGGTTTTTTCGGTTTTTTTGGTGGTCAAACCGAAACCGACCGAAAACTGAAAACCGAACCGTCGGTCGAAAAATCGAACCGAATTATACTATTCGGTCGGTTTTTTTGGTCGGTTCGGTTTTTGGTCGAATTTTGCACACCCCTAGGTGGAACACCAAGTTCTGCTATGCCAATGGGCATACCAGGGACAGTAGGGCCGTCGGTAAAAACCGAGCCAACCACAATGCAGCCCCCTCCAGGAGGAGCCCAGCAGGCGGAAGGAGGACCATTGAATGACTCCTTTTTGAGGCAACTATCTGACCTCATCGGGAAGGCGGTAGAGGTGGCTGTGGAGAAGAAATTTGCTGAACTTTCGCCACCACCCTCCAAGGAAAACCAGCCTCCGGAGACGGAGCTACCGCGCACGGCCCAGCGAGTGGCCAGAGCTCCCCCTAGGAGGACGAAGAGAGCTTTTCTGCTTCAGAAAGTGAAACTTCAAGCAAAACCAACCCAGACCTTACCGAGCAAATGCAGAATCTGCAAAAACAAGTCAGGGAAGTCAAACGAAAGATAGCGGGCGCGGTCGCAGGCCAGGCACGGCGTAGCACTCCTTTCACGGAGGCGGTCATGAGTAGGGGTGTGCAAAATTCGACCAAAAACCGAACCGACCGAAAAAACCGACCGAATAGTATAATTCGATTCGATTTTTCGACCGACGGTTCGGTTTTCGGTCGTAAGAATTTCGGTCAATTCGGTCGGTTTCGGTTTGACCACCAAAAAACCGAAAAAACCGAACCGACCGAATTATATATATATATATATATATATATATTAATTATATATATATATATATAATTAATATATTATATATATATATATATATTAATTATATATATATATAATTAATATATTATTTATATATATATATATATATAATATGTTAATTAAATATATATATAAAAAAAATATATAATATGTTAATTAAACATATATATTAATTATATATATATATATATATAATATAATATATTAATTATATATTTTATTAATTTATTTTTCTGCTTTAGAAAATAAAGGAATTTAAAAAAAAAAAAGAGGAAATCGGTTCGGCCCGAAATCGACCGAAATATTTCGGTTCGGTTTTCCAATTTTTTTCGGTCGGTTCGGTCAATTCGGTCGACCGAACCGACCGATGCACACCCCTAGTCATGAGGGACGATCTCCCAGCTTCTTACCATTCCATGGGCTTCGAGTATAATGGGACAACGGATCCATGGGATCACTTGAGACGATTCGAGATCGCAGCTACCTTGCACAAGTTTTCTGATGCGGTCATGTGTCGGGGTTTCCCGACGACCTTTACGAAGTCAGCCCAACTCTGGTTTAGCCAGCTACCCCCCCGATCCATAAGCAATTTTGATTAGTTCAGTTCTGCATTCCTGCACCAGTTCACCAGTTGCAAGAAATATCAAAAAATGCCGCTAGAGCTGTTTAGCTTGAAGCAGAAGAAGAACGAAAGCCTACGAGGATATATCAAAAGGTTCACAAATGCCAAACTGGAGGTGCCCTCGGCCTCTGAGGAGCTCTTGGTAAATACCCTGGCCCAAGGGCTCAGGAAGGGGGAGTTCTTCTAGTCATTGGTGGTAAAACCAGCGCTGAGATTTGGAGAACTCCTAGAAAGAGCAGAAAAACATATCCACCTAGAGGAGGCATTGAAGATAAAGGATGATGGGGAGAAGCGAAGGGAATGACCTGACAGGGAGGATAGGACCCTGATGAAAAAACCCAGGACTGATCTAGTCGGAGGCCGTCCACGATTTGATAGGTATAGACCTCTGGCCTCGCCTCAGGGAGAGATCCTGCAGGTAATTGAGCGACATACTGATCTTAAATAGACTAGAACGTATTCCCAAAAGCCAAGAAAAGAAAAGTTTGATCGATTCTGTCGATATCACAACGAATATGGTCATTACACAAATCAGTGTACTCATTTGAAAGATGAGTTGTAATGGATGGTGCAGGCTGGGAACCTTAAGGAATTTGTACACACAAGGAGAGAAGGGTCCATATCTGACCCCCACAGGCGTGATCGACATCAGGGAAATAAGCGAGAGCTTGATGGTGGCCATAGTAGTGGAAAAAGAAATGACCAGTCTCAGGAAATAAGGGGAGACATCCTGATGATCACAGGCAAAGAATGGGAAAAACTTTTTAAGCAAACCCAGAACAGTTATGTTCGGGCAGCGAGAGACCTGGATAAAAGAACACGCAAAGTGGGACAATTAGCGCCGAGCCCAAAACATTTGCTTTGAGCCCGAGGATGAGAATGTTATACTGGCTCCACACATGGATGCCTTGGTCATAACGGCTACTATCGCTAACTACAACGTCCGACGGGTCTTTGTAGACACAGGAAGTACGACAGACATCATGTTTTATGACTGCTTTAGGAAGTTGAACTTGGATATGGAATTAAAGGAGGTCACGACCTCACTGGTGGGCTTCACAGGAAGAGCATTGAGACCTCTTGGCGCGGTAAACCTCCTGGTCACACTAGGGGATGAGTCGTTCAGGCAGGCAAGATTAGTACGATTCTTGGTGGTGGATGCAGCTTCTTCGTACAACGCCATGTTAGGCCGACCATCACTAAGTAAATTTCAGGCGGTGATTTCAATCTATCACATGAAGTTAAAACTCCCAGCTCAGGATGGGGTTGGTGAAGTTCGAGGAGACCAGTACACGTCGCGTCAGACGTACATGGAGAGCATTCGACGTAATGAAGAAGTAAAACAGGGCAAGAGGGCGAGAACAGAGGAGGTCAGACCTGAGCTGATTTAGCAGGAGGAGAACCTGATGTCGGTGGAAGTAATTCCAAGGGAAAACAGTCGAGTCCTATGGGTAGGAACGACATTGAGCCCAGAATTTTTGGTAGAGCTGGTCGCGCTTTTGAGGAATAACGCATATATTTTTGCCTGGTCTCCCCAAGACTTAGTGGGGATTGACCCAGCAGTGACAGAACAACGTCTCAACATAAGTCCTACAGCAAAGCCTGTAAAGCAAAGAAAGCGGAATCTTGGCCCTGAGAAGGAGGCCATCATTGAGGCAGAGGTGGACAAGTTGTTACGCGCTAAGCACATTCAGGAGATACAATTTCCAGAGTGGCTCTCCAATGTTGTATTAGTTCCAAAGACAGAGGAAGACTGGCGAATGTGTATCGACTTCAGAGACCTCAACCGTGCTTATCCTAAAGATCACTATCCATTGCCAAGGATAGACCAACTGGTAGATTCCATGTCTAGATGTGAATTGTTGAGCATGATGGATGCCTCGCAAAGTTATCATCAGATCAGGTTGGTGGAAGAAGACTGGAAGCAGGTCAGCTTTATAACGCCAAAAGGAACATATTGTTACGTGGTAATGCCATTTGGCCTCAAAAATGCGGGAGCGACGTAACAAAGACCGGTGGACAAAATGTTTAAAAGCCAGCTCGGGAGGAACATGGAAGTGTACGTAGACGACATGTTGGTTAAAAGTGTTAAGGCAAAATCGTATGTGGATGATTTAAGGGAAGCCTTCGACATCCTGAGAGGGTATAAGATGAGGATAAACCCCAAGAAGTGTGCGTTTGGGGTAAGAGCAGGGAAGTTCCTAGGGTACATGGTTACGGAAAGAGAGATCGAGGACAACCCCGAAAAGGTCAGGGCTATCATGGATATGCCTCCCCCAAAAAACGTCAAGGAAGTCCAATGTCTGGTTGGGCGAATCAATGCCCTGAGCAGGTTTGTCTCCAGGTCGGCGGAGAAGAGCTTACCATTTTTCAGAGCACTATGAAAGAAAGCCCGATTCCATTGGGATAAGGAATGTCAAGATGCATTTCAGAAGCTGAAAGAGCACTTGGTAGATATATCTTTGTTAACTAAGCCAATCATAGGAGAGCCGTTGATTTTGTATATGTATTTAGGGTAGTTGGCGGTGAGCACAGTCTTGCTTCGGGAAGAAGGGAAGTCGCAGAAACCAGTGTACTATTGGAGCAAGGTCTTGCATGAGGCTGAACTTCGGTATGTAGAGATAGAGAGGGCTATGGCAGCTCTAGTTGGAACTGCTCGGAAACTCCAACCTTACTTCCTCTCTCATAAGATCATAGTTCGCACTAATTTACCCCTGAAGTCCCTAATGAGCAAGCCAGGGGTTTCTGGGAGGTTGGTCAAATGGATAATTGAGTTGAGCGAGTTTGACATACATCTTGAAGCAAGGTCGGCGATCAAGGCTCAGGCATTAGCTGATTTTATGCAAGAAATGGACAGCTCTGCTGAGGAAGAGAAAGAGTGGACAATCAACACAGATGGCCCAGTGGGAAAATTGGGGTGTGGTGCATGAATAGTATTGGTGGACCCGGAGGGAGTAACCACTGAGTACTCAGTACGAATGAAATATCCTCTATCTAATAATGGAGCAGAATATGAAGTGTTGTTGAGGAGGGTCCAGATGGCAAAGGAGTTGGAAGCAGAGCGGATACGAGCAAATGTGGATTCGCAGCTCGTATATAAATAGATAAGAGGGGATTTCGAGACAAGAGAAGGGCAGATGCAGAAATATTTAACTCGATTTCGTGAGCTGGCTAATACCTTGGATGCTCTGGATGTTCACCAAATCCATAGAGAAGAAAACATCCGAGCTGACTACCTGGCTAAGGTAGCCAGTTCAGCAACGGATTATCAAGATAGGGTGATCACCTTGTTGATGGCCCATCGTGAGTATAGGGAATAGGAGGTTAACGCGTTACAGGAGAGCGAGGAGGATTGGCGCTCTCCTCTTAAAGCGTACTTGGAGAAGGGAGAGCTACTAGAGGATAGAAGAGAAGTAAACAAGCTGCGGATCAGGTCGGCCAGGTTTTGCATAATCAAGGGAGAGCTATTCCGTAGAGGGTTTGGACAACCTCTCCTGAAGTGCCTAAGCGCAAAGGAGGGTGCCCACGTGCTCAAGGAAGTGCATGAAGGATGTTGTGGTAATGACATGGGGGACAGAGTCTTATCTAGCAAGATAATGCGAGCAGGCTACTTCTGGCCGAAAATTAGGCAAGACGCGGAGAACTTTGTGAGAGCATGCGACAAATGCCAGAAACACTCTCCACTTATGCACCGACCTGCAGAGGAGCTCATGACGATGAGCTCCCCCTGACCTTTCGCCAAGTGGGGGATAGATCTGGTGGGGCCTTTCCCAAAAGCCCCAACCCAGAAAAAATTCTTGATTGTGGCCATTGACTATTTCAGCAAATGGGTTGAGGCTGAAGCCTTGGCGGAAGTCACGGAGGAGGCAGTAATGGGCTTTCTTTATGGAAGAATATAGTCTTCCGATTCGGGGTCCCAAGGATCTTAGTGTCTGATAATGGCACGCAGTTCATGGGAGCTCAGATTTGAGCCTGGTGCACGAAAATGAAGATAGACCAGCATTTCACATCTGTTTACCATCCTCAGGCAAATGGTCAGGTTGAGGTGACTAATCGAATCTTGGTGCAGGGGATTAAGTCACGGTTAGAGAAGTCGAGAGGCAAATGGGTGGAGAAGGTGAGTTCAATTTTGTGGGCCTATCGGACTAACCCCAAGGAGAGCATTGGAGAAACTCCATTTGGCTTCGTATATGGCATGGATGCCGTAATTCTCGCAGAGATAAGTATGGAGACTCATCGCATACAGAGCTTTGATGAAAACTAGAACGACCTGCTAGTACAGGATATACTAGATTTGATTGAGGAAAAGAGAGAAAGAGCTATGGTAAAAATGGAACACATGAGGGGACGGACCAGAGCAACCTATAATAAATCGGTATTGAAGAGACATTTTCAAATAGGAGACCTGGTCCTCCGCAGAGCTAACTTAGGCAAGCCCAAGGGAAAGCTAGATGACACTTGGCAAGGACCGTACAAGATCAAGAAAACTCTCGCAGGAGGAGCTTACGAGTTAGAGCAAATGGATGGAGTCAGAGTGCCCCGAGCGTGGAATGTAGCAAACTTACGGAAATATTATGTGTAAGATTAATGCGTGAAATCTATTTATATATAACATGGTTTGAATTTATCCTTGTTTTATTGTATCCTGACCTGATTGTCAGTGAAATTTTTAAGCCAGGATTGGCTAAGGGCAGAAGCCCCAATATTCCTGACCTGATTGTCAGTGAAACTTTTAAGCCAGGATTGGCTAAGGGCGGACGCCCCAATATTCCTGACCTGATTGTCAGTGAAATTTTTAAGCCAGGATTGGCTAAGGGCGGACGCCCCAATATTCCTGACCTGATTGTCAGTGAAATTTTAAGCCAGAATTGGCTAAGGGCGGACGCTTAGATATTCCTGACCTGATTGTCAATGTAGTTTTTAAGCCAGAATTGGCTAAGGGAGGATGCCCCGATATTCCTGACCTGATTGTTAGTGAAATTTTTAAGCCAGGATTGGCTAAGGGTGGATGCCCCGATATTCCTGACCTGATTGTCAGTGAGATTCTCAAGCCAGGATTGGCTAAGGGAGAATGCTCCAATACTCCTGATGCGGACCAAAATGTCCATATGTAATATTATTGGATATATGTGAGTATTTGTGAAAGGCGATCTCATTTCCTGGAGAGGATGTTCCTCTGGGAGGTGAGCGAGCTAGATGGTTTCTTTGAGAAGTGGGCGAGCTAGTTTTGTAGAGTAGCGACCTGTAGTATGAGGATGAGTTCTCATATAGGGTCGTGATCTCTTATGGTTTGAGCTGTGTACTTGAGCTCGGTTATGGGCTTTTGTGAATATTAAGCTTACGGGCTTAGTGTGAGTGGTTTATGAGGTTTCGGTGGACTGTATGAAAAGAATAATGGGCCCAGGCCTATTCTATTAATTTAATAAGAGGTTTATTGTTTATGAGAACTTAGCATATGGGAGGAATCCTAATTCTAAGTCAGTTGTGGTATTTATGGAATTATGATAGGAGAAGGTAACACTGGCTTGAGGAGGACTTCTCCTATCTCTATAAAAGGAGGTGCATACCTCTCATTATTTTCTAAGTCGATATTGCTCTATCGCATTACTGTTTTTATTAGAAGAGAAGTGTTGAGTATTTGGTTTTCGCTATTAACTTAAGCGTCGGAGGGCCTTAACGGGCTCGAAATCCGGCCTGTCCGAGGCGCTGTTTTGCAGGACCAGCGAGGTCGCCAGGAGATTCGTGGAGGGCTTGGTAGGTCGCTGTGACGTGTTTGGAAGGAGTTTCAGGTCACTGATCTCTATTTTGAGGTTAGTACCCCATATATTTGATAGCCCAACCTTTTGGACTTATAAAATTTGCGTCGTCTGTGGGAAAGAGGGACATCGAGTCCTTGAGCGAAAGACGTGAGACACACAATTTTTGTAAGTCTAAAATCTGATTGCGCAATAAATTTGAAAAATCATTTTCTAGCGTTTCAACCGTTGGATCGTGTTAAAATTTTTACAAAACCTTGAGAACCTTTTTAATTACGTCCTGAATGGTGGAGACCGGATTTTGTGGTGTGAGGGAATATATATGAGTTTTCGAGTGAAGCATATTTTATTTTCGGAAAATTCTGCGCAATATTTTTCAAAATTCGATTGTGCATAATATAACCGTTGGATCAAGCCAAAATTTTGATATATTATTCTAAACATATTGAAGTCCAATCTGAATACTGGAGATGTGAGCATGAGTTCGGAAATAATTTATAACGAATTTTAAATAGAGCTGATCCTGTTTCCAAAAATTGTTTGTCTAATTTCTTTTGAAAATTAAGTTATGCACAATTTGATTATGGGATGAAGTTGAATTTTGGGTATAATATGTACAATATATAGTGGTTAAATATGAATAGTGGTGGAGAACAGGTTTTGAATAGTTGTGAGAGCGAGTAAGGGTTGTGATGCTTGCATTTTATTCATTGATTATTCTTATGATCATACTAACGGACTAAGTGAGGTCTATTTGTTGAGTTTGTATTAATGTTGATTTTTGAGGGTTACTCTATGTGTTACCTGGAACTTAACCTGAGAATGGTCAATGCAAACAAACGCGATGAGGTCGCGTGTCCAAATATTCAAGGTCGATTCATTTTGTTGCTCGGAGTCTAAGACGATGAAGTCGCGTATCAACCGAACGCAACAAAAATTAAGATAAGTATTTATGTTCTTTTAGATGTGTTTAAAGGATGATGGTATGGTATGATTATATGATCTATACGGTTAGTTATAGTAAATCGGATTATTTGATTTATTATCGAGAATTGGCATCTGATTAGGTGGTTCTTTATGGCTTAATTGAATATCTTAATGGGATATGTGGATATGTCTTGGTTTAAAAAATTACGTGTACTGTACTTGTGTGTATCAAATTATTTTGTCCAATTGTTGGTATATCGGGAGGTTTATTGGAGATGGTAAGATAAAGTAGAGCTGATATATTTATTATGTGTTAATTAAGAATTTTGAAAAACAAATTGTATGGAAGAGATTATAATTACAGTGGTTCAAATAATTTCATGCAAGCCACAAATTCTCACATGGGTTCTTTGCATAAATAATATTTTTCTAAGTTTTCTCATGATGAGATTTATGGATTTTCTCCATCACGCGTCTGTTGTGGTGAGTGGAGTATTTGTAATAAAGTTTTTGGAGTGATGGTTTATTACCTATTGAGATATCATCTGCTTAATTTTAGAGACGTGTGAAATGGACTATGTGATATGTGATATTGATTATTTGGTATTATGCTATTTTTTGAGGGAGTTACCTTTTCGGTACTATTATTTGGGGTTTAATATATATAAACTTGGTGTATTTTTACGATTGTAGATGTTTGATGTATTGATCCCGAAATTTATTTTCGCATGAGATTTGGATGTTGATTTCTCTTTATATATAATGGCGTATGATAGTGTTTATATATGTGATTCATAAAACCTCTTGATTAATTTCTTCTGATGGGTTGACTTGGTATGAGTTTAATGATTCTCATTATTTACCAGAAAAGTGGGTTAATTAGAGATGTGAATTGTGTGCTTTTCATAATAGTATATTTTAGAAGGAGACTGTAGGCTGATTGTTTTGGGATTTGATAGATTGTGGCATTATTTGCAGGATAAGGTTAATGGGTATATTTATATTTATTATTAGTGCTTTCGCATGTTGTTAATGGTTATAAATTGATGCTTATAGCTGGAGCGTTAAAGAATTTATCAAATCTAGCCTTGCATATGTACACAGCAAGTAATGCGAGATGAAAAGGTGAAAAGCCACTAATTGATCTTGATATGGGGTAAATAGGTCGTCAGATTAGGGATAAGGATGGGGCTCTAATTCTTCTATAATTGTTTGGTCTAATATCAGTTGATTTAGATGGTTTATTTTATTTATATGGATTATTGTTATTGTATGGGGTTTTGTATTGATGTTGGTTTCGAGGGTTAATTTATTTTGCGCCCCGAAATCTGAGGCGAGGAGGTCGCGTATGAATCAAACGCAACAAAATCATCAAATATCAAGGGAACAAGACCGTTGTCCAGTTTGTTCGCCGAACAGGGAAGTTGATTCTAAAATTTTAATGGTCTATTATTTCTACGGTGTTATTGATAAGGATATTATTTATCCAGTGTGGTAATCTTTTGCTAGGTACACGGCTTATAGCTGCGGAATATAAATGGTAGACCTCCAGGTCGATTTGAGGAGCTAAGTCAAAGTCTCTCCTAAATATTAACGTGAGTCGGTTAATGAGGTGAATGGGCCTGGAGGCACTCAAAGGAAGAGATAAGTTTTTTATTATTTGGCTTGGTGGATGTATCTTTTGCATATGTTAGCCTGTTTGCTCGATTGTATGGGTCCGATCGTATGCGTGTGACATTCAGGTTCTTTTGGTATCACGCAATTAATTATGAGTTTGGATAAGGATTAAAATTTGTAATTAGTAGGATAATTATGCTTGGGTCTTTTAATGGGATTTGAGTGCTTGGATATATTTGGATTAATGTGCTACTAATGTTTTTGTTGAGAGCGGAAGATGGATTCATGTGGTTTAACACTTGGGGAGTACTTATTTGATTTTATATGGTTATGAGGATATGCTTATGTTTTTAGAGATAATCAAGATGAGTTTTGACTAAATATTAAGTGTTTATTAACTCCCAAGGTACTTGGATGAGTAGGACTATGAAAACACACTAAGAATTGCTTATTCTTGCACATTCCCGTATGAAAATACTACACTGCCACACTTCAGTAAAATGGTCATAACTCACTGTTGAATTATTTGTTTTGAGATCCGATTTTCGCATTGGAAACTAGACTTGTAGGGATTTCCAGTGGTATGTGGTTTGATTTTTAATTTATTCCCTATTAAAGCAGTTTAATCTTCAAAGATGGTAAATGTGTGCTAAAAACTCTTGTGTCAGTTTTGTTTGATTCTATATGGCTTAATGGTGATATGATGTTTGTGGTTGTGGGAAAGGGAAATATTTGATTTTCAAAATGCTTGATGAATATGTTATTGGCGCGAGTAAGGTTGCGATATTCGGATGATATTTTCTATGATTATGCTAACGGATTTAGATGCAGGGCCTGTTTAGGTCGTATTAACTTAGGGTTAATTTGTGGGTAGCCCGACATGTATTCAGAGATGGATAACTCAATGCGAAGAGGTCGCCAATGTTTAAGGCCATGTACCAGGTCGCACGTCCAAACATTGACAAAAAGGAGATCGGGGAATTATGCTACCTAAAAACAAAAAGGTCGCGTAATTGGATATTCGAGGAGAGGTGAATTTTTCTATAGCACCAATATGAATACGTATCGGGTACGCTTTTTGAAATCTCATGAAAGGGACGGTTTCTAAATTTATGCCCTGTTTATTTTTATGTGGTTGAGCATGGGGGGAATAATTGATTTATACGATTTAAATGGTTATGGTATGTGATTCAATTTAAATAGTTTTATGATCTGAGTTATGGAGAATACGTATAATTAACATGTTATGGACTCTGCGACCTCCTTACGGTCTCATGCGACCTCATTATGCAGAACAAGGTATGGCTTTATGGTTATGAAAATGTTTAGGCCTCAACGTCCAGGGATTTTATGAATATAGTTAAAAATCGACGCTTTTATTAGGTCGGCTGGAGATTTTATGGTAATTTGTAAAACCCGACGCTTTTATTAGGTCGGCTGGAGATTTTATGGTGATTGGTAAGACTCGACGCTCTCATTAGGTCGATGATGATTAAAATCTTGACGCTCTCATTAGGTCAGTGATGGTTTTTATGGTTATGGGCTGACGCTTCTATTAGGTCGGCGATGGAGTTTGTGGGTTGAAAGTTGTGGTTCTTGTGGCGGGAGAAGGTAACTCTGGACCGGAGGGCACTTCTCCCGTAGAAAGTTTATGTTGTGGAAAGTGGTGTTTTGTGGCGGGAGAAGGTAACTCTGGACCGGAGGGCACTTCTCCCGTAGAAAGTTTGTGTTGTGGAAAGTGGTGTTTTTGTGGCGGGAGAAGATAACTCTGGACCGGAGGGCACTTCTCCCGTAGAAAGTTTGTGTTGTGGAAAGTGGTGTTTTTGTGGCGGGAGAAGGTAACTCTGGACCGGAGGGCACTTCTCCCGCGCAAGAGTTAGTGATGTGAAGTTGTGATGAGAAGTTGTGTTCTTGTGATGAGAAGTTGTATTGTTGTGGCGGGAGAAGGTAACTCTAGACTGGAGGGCACTTCTCCCGCACAAGAGCTCGTTGTGATATGAAAGTGTGAAGTTGTGTTTTTGTCTGGCGGGAGAAGGTAACTCTGGACCGGAGGGCACTTCTCCCGCATAGAATTTGTGTTTTGAAAGTTGGGAAACTTTCCTGATATATATAATAAATGAAGTTGCGCGAGCTATTTTGATTCTCTGTGATTAAGTGGTTGTGATGTTTTACTTGTGGTTAGAAGTTATATGCTTGACTTACCGTGTTTTTCTCATGCTCTTTTGTTATTTAGTAGATGGCTGTTCTTATGCGAGCTAATACATTCTGTACGCTGTTTGAAGGGATTGTTAATAAGTTATGGTTGATTGTTTTTAGGATACCGCGATTTCGTAAGACGAAGTGTGATTGGTTGATGCGACCTATAATAGCTTATGGGTTTTATTTCGTACATGGTTTGTGGTTTCATTACCCATTGGGGCAAGCTGTGTGCGTTTTTACCCTTCGGGGTGGATTGCGTGTTTTACCCTTCGGGGTGGATTGTGTGTTTTTACTCTGCGGGGCGGTTGTTTTGTTACCCGTTGGGGCGGGCTGTGTGCGTTATACCCTTCGGGGCGGATGGCTTTTTTTAAATAACACTTGGCGAGTTATTTTCATGGTTTTCATATGGTTAGAAGTTGTGGTTGTGTTATTATGTGTTTGGAAGAGGTATGTTTGACCTACATATCTTTTTCAAGATATCGTTATTATGGATGGTTATGTCTGTGCGAGCTAATATGTTTTATATGCGAGCTGATTTTAGCTCCATCAGATTATTTGTGATTCGTGGTGTGATTATTTTAAATCTCATGGTCTTATGAGGATAGGAAATATGATTATGATTGGTTACGAGTTCGTGCGACCTATGTGCGTGTCAGGTTTATTTGGCATTTAATTTAACATATTTGAAATACTTGGTTGCATTAACTTGGGGGACTACATAGGTGAGCTTTATTGAGTTGATGTGGCTTGGTTGTTTTGTTTTGCTTGCATTAATTAAACATGGGGGACTGAGTAGTTTTCAGTCCCATGTTATTGTTATATGGTTACAAGTGGATTGTGTGCAGTCTAACTATTTTATTCGAACTCGGGGAACTGAATAGTTTTTCTGGGCCATGTGTGATTTGATGTGGTTTTTGCTTGATTCGGCATATATTTTATGAGTGTGATATGGGCTAACACTTTTGTTAGGTTGATGATGGTTTATATGGAATGGGCTGATGCTCTTATTTATATTAGTGATGATTTATGGGTGCAATGGTTTACTGGACGACCTATTTTAGGTCGATGATGTCTTCACGTGTTTATGGGTTTTTGTGCCTTTATGGTTAACGCAATCTTGGGCCTTGATGGACTATTATGGATTATGGTATGGGGTCTTGGCGAGCTAACGAAATTATTATGGTTATAAGGTGATGTTTAAGTAATGATTGTGGTTTGTGGTATGGAATGATTTTTTGATCGACAGTTTTATGTCGAGTGAATGGCTTATGGTGTTTTGACTTTTTAAAAGCATATGACTGTATTTTCTTATATTATTCGGTTATAACCTGAGGTCGTGGAGGGAATGCTTTATTGTTTTAGGTCGTCAAGTACGGAGTCTGGGGACTCGCAGGTATGTCTTCTTGAAGGATGAGTGAGCTCAGCGGGCTGATTTTTTTGAGGTAGCGGTTTTATGTGGTAAAATCTTATGGGATGATTGATGTTATAGCTCGCTATGCCGAGCTAAGTTATTCTAAAGTATAGCTGGGTAAAGTGGCGAGATGATTTGTATGTGTTGTGTGCTCTATTTGTTGATGATTGCCTTTTTAACGTTCTATTTTACATGTCCTACCTGATTTCGTACCTCAATCAGTTAGAACATAGGGGATTAGCTGATGCGGACCAAAATGTCCATATGTAATGTTATTGGATATATGTGAGTATTTGTGAAAGGCGATCTCATTTCCTGGAGAGGATGTTCCTCTGGGAGGTGAGCGAGCTGGATGGTTTCTTTGAGAAGTGGGCGAGCTAGTTTTGTAGAGTAGCGACCTGTAGTATGAGGATGAGTTCTCATATAGGGTCGTGATCTCTTATGGTTTGAGCTGTGTACTTGAGCTCGGTTATGGGCTTTTGTGAATATTAAGCTTACGGGCTTAGTGTGAGTGGTTTATGAGGTTTCGGAGGACTGTATGGAAAGAATAATGGGCCCAGGCCTATTCTATTAATTTAATAAGAGGTTTATTGTTTATGAGAACTTAGCATATGGGAGGAATTCTAATTCTAAGTCAGTTGTGGTATTTATGGAATTATGGTAGGAGAAGGTAACACTGGCTTGAGGAGGACTTCTCCTATCTCTATAAAAGGAGGTGCATACCTCTCATTATTTTCTAAGTCGATATTGCTCTATCGCATTACTGTTTCACGACCTTATTGTCAGTGACGTTTATAAGACAAGGGGCTAAGGGTGGATGCCCCGATACTCCCGACCTGATTTTTAGTGAGGTTTATAGGCCAGGATTGGCTAAGGGCGGATACCCCGATATTCCTGACTTGAATACAAACAAAGTTAACCCCCAATTGGTTAAGGGAGGATGCTCAAAGATCCCGACCAGATTGTCAGAAAAATCTTAGCCCCGATTGGCTAAGGGGTTTCTTGAGGAGCCAGATCTAATTATTGGTAAAGGTTTTGCAGAAATAGATCATTTGCTAAACCCAACTTCAAAACTACATGAGAAAAATAGAAATGGGAAACACCTATGCCATTTTCTACACAACAGAGCTTGGCGAATTTGATTAAAGTACAAAGAAATGAAAGGAAATGCTCACAGAAACAACAAAAAACCCAGGAAATACATTAAAACGGAAATTAAAATCAGCCATGGGAAGAAGAAGTCCTCTTATCAGAAGCCAGAATCTGGCGAATACGCCACAGCCCGTGCTCAGTCTCATGGAGGCGCTGACGATACCTATCTGCTCGCCCGGAGGAAGCATCAGCTTTTCTAGCGGCGGCAATCAGCCAACATGTTGATTCGAGTAAGTCAGCCTTCTCCTCTTCCAGTTGAAGGTTGAGCTGGCGGAGTTCAGCCCACTCACGCTTGTAATAGCGTTTCTTTTGGACTTTCCTCTCCATAAGAGTACATACTTGAGAATTTTTTTCGCGAAGAACAGGAAGTTTGTCAGATAGTTTAAATTCTCAGCAAAGAGGGAGAGACTTTTTCTCTTCACGGTATCAATTTCCTCAAGTAAAGAGGAAGAAGCCATAATGAAATGCATAATGAAAAAACACGTATATAATGAAAACAAACGCATGTGATTCATAACGGAATACTACTAGGGTTTCCTTAAAACAAGGAAACCCTAAAATTACAAAAATGACAAAGTTATTTTAAAGTACAGAGATACTGAATCAGAATAGAAAAGCGGAAGGGCAACCCAGATCAGCCTAGTTCGCCATGCCATCATCCCCACCATCCAGGTCTTTGGCAAACTTCTCCACAGTGTCCTCCTCAGAAAGACTGTTGGGTGATACCTCACCGGGTAACTCACCCAGATAAGCAAAGGTCGGGGAGGGAGTAGAGGCATGTAATGCTAAAGTTACTCTGATCTGGGTGAGAAGAAGACCCGGGAGAAGAGGAGTGGAATAGCTGGAGGACATGCTCAGCAAATTCATGAGCTCCGAGCTGGTGCAGGCGATCTCCTTCAGCCGCATAGGAGAAGCTTGTGGGCTCAGGGTTCCCGTGAATGGGCTTCCTCCGATTGTAAGGGGATGAGGGATTTTCCTTGAACCACTTCTCACAGGCGTCCAGGCCAAGGTTGAAGTACACTAAGGCCTCGGGTATAAAGAGCTTATAGAGATCCATTGATTCAAGGAATTCCCATTGTGTAGCCTCCCTGGTGGTCTGGATAAGCTGAAGCCCATCCTCTGAATTCAGAAATTCAGTTCTTCCCTCTTCTCTGCCCCTTGCCAAAGCCGCATCAACCTGGATCGATACCTCAGCTCGAGCCTCTTCCTCCTTCTCCTTAGCAGCCAACATCTCTACGGGGTTTTTCCTCCCCTTCCCTGGCTATCGTCAACTCGGCTTTGACCCTTTTCAGCTCAGACCCTCTCTCTTTGTAGAGCGCCATCAGTTTCTTTTGCTTCTCTTTTAGATGGTTGTGTTCTTTGACCAGATCGGCGTTCATGAAAGAGCCTCTAGCACGGGCCACTAGAATGGACCTCTTTGCTGCGGCCTGAAAGATAACCAAATTTATGATTAACAACAATAAAGGAAAAATATGTACAGAAGAGAAAACAATAATAGTTACCCTGGCCTCGTCCTGGCATAGCGATTCGATCAACTCTGGATCTCCATTTCTCCAGAGTCTTCCGTTCTGATGTTGGGCACTGGCCTTGGATAAACTGGATGGCTATGTCCCCCGAGCAGTTTAGAACAAAAGTGCTGGTGAAGAGGGTGGCATTGGGGTTAACCACTTTGGCCTGGGGGGCAGCCACTCCTTTTCCTGCTCTGGGCCATTTTCGGGAAAGGTGCGCCCGCTCTCCCTCTGAATCGGTCCGAGCTGTCAAGTCCACCTCTGGTTGAACCTCTAGTGGACCAGACTGGATGGGCTGAGGAGCCTCCGTGGGCCCGATAGCCAGCTCTCTCGAACTCTTCTCGGGAATCGGGGCAGTCTGTTGAGCCTCTAGCAATTTTCTCATCATTGTGGCTGCACAAAATAAATCATTTTATTAGACACGAGAAAAGAAAGGAGGGTAGAGAAGGGTGATTTTCTTTTGCATATACCAATCTCGGGGGGTCAAAGGGCTCGTCTCTTCTCTGGAATTGAAGAAATCTAAAACAAAAGGGAGAAGAAGTTTGGTCAAATGAAAGACATACTCGTTCAGGGTCGCGATGATTTTCTTCAAACGAGGAGACCTGTCTCCCACGGATAGCTGGGCCTGAGGCGGGAGTTGGTCGATGGACTTGGGGGGAAAGCCCTAATCACCAGAACAGTGTACGAAAAAGAACTTCTTCTTCCAAGCCTTGTTGGAAGAAGGACCGCCAGTTAAAAAGCGGACACCGGGGCGAGCATGATTAACACATATTTGTCCTTATTTTTATTAGTATTTTAGTTAGTTTTTCTTATTGTTTTTGGTATACGTTGGGTAGTTTAAGCTTAATTTCATATATTCGCACTTCCAGCTTATTTTACCGCATTTTAATCTTAATTGATGCAAATAGGTGAATTATCTCTTTTTTTTACCTTATATCTAAGTAGCCGGAGGAGCTCAGCACGTACAAGATGAAGATTGATAATTAAGAGACAAGAATCGAGCGTTCCAGAGAAGAAGTAGCAAGTTTTAGAAGCTAATGGTTAGCTTTATCGGTAGCCATTACCGCTAGTTATTACCGTTACACCTAACGGTTACTACACTGTTACCCATAACGTTATTCCAATCACTGAAGATGGACAAAGAGCTTAACAATACGACTAACGATTACAAACTGTACCGCTACCATCACCGTTAGAAGGCAATAGAGACATTAACGATAGCTTTAGAGGTAGCTCTTACCGCTAAGTGCTACCATTATCGGGCCCAATAACCGACTTAAGTGACTTATTCTCCAAGAAATCGGAAATCTATAAATACCAAGCCATTAATCCGAGTTTGGGGCGTATGAAGGTCATTATAAACTTAACAAAATGTATTCCTAGGGTGAGAATCTCGTTTAACATTAATTAGCTTAGATTAGAGATCAAGATCAAGGATTCGACACTTGCGAGTTCCGAAGACGTTCGATAACGCACGGCCCGTTCTTCGACCAAGATCAACCATTTCTTCGGAGTAACTGAAGATATTTCTGCAAAACCTAGATTTAATAAGTTCTCTTTTCCTTTTTATTGATTTCTTAGTTTAATTTTCATAGTTTAAGCGGTAGATTTTCGTTTATGTTTAATGTTTTTGCATTTGAACTTGGATTGATTATGAACTTGAATTCGCTGAATACTTCGGATAGTTCATTTTTAATAATAATATAGTTTATTTCATGCTTGGTTGTTTAAGACTTGAATTCAAGTTATTATGCAATTAGGTTCATGCTATTGATTGCTTTATGTTAGTAGATTTACTTATGTTTCTTAGATCCGTTGTTGCTAGTTATGCTATTTGATTTGGTTTATGATAATTGATTATCGCTGTGCTTTAAATTTAGATTAAGTTTCCATTAGGTAATTTCTTAGTTCTTAAGCTTAAGTAGTTAAAATTAGTTTAATTTATGCTCTTAAATTCTAATTGGTAAAATTAGTTAAGTTAATTAGTTTTAATTAAGTTCATGCTTTTCAAATTAGTAGTTAATAATCAAAAACAAACAAAACCTCAATTTGTATAAGTTTATGTGCTTAATTATTAGTAAGAAAACATCCGAGATACCGAATCGTTGTCCTCGAGAGAATCGACTTGAGTTAACTTCCCACCCTACAAGTGTCCTCGTACTCTTGCGAGCAAGCTTAAATATTTTTAAATTAAATATATATAAACGGGGTGCATAAACATTTGGTTCATCCACAAAAATTGTGTACAAGCACTTACAGCTGCAATATACTCGGCTTCAACTGTAGAAAGGGAAATAAAATTTTATTTTTTGCTATACCATGAGATTAGATTATTACCCAAGAAAAAACAACCCCCTGTAGTACTCTTTCTATCCACAACATCCCCAGCCCAGTTCGAATCAGTATAACCCACAAGTTCAGTACCCGTTTCTTTAGAATACCAAACACCTAATTCAGTTGTACCAGCAATATATCTTATGATTCTTTTAACAGATTTTAGGTGTGACTCTTTTGAATTTGATTGATACCTAGCACACAGACACACGATATACATAATATCTGGCCTACTTTCTGTCAAATACAAGAGACTCTCTATCATGCTTCTATACATGGTGTTATCAACACCATTACCAACATCATCTCTCGACAGCTTCACAGTCTTGCCCGGTGGTGTTTTCTTATGCGTTTCACTTTCTTACCCAAATTTCTTAACCAAATTCTTAGCATATTTGGACTGAGAAAGGAAAATACCATCATCCATCTGTTTGATTTGCAAACCAAGAAATTAAAAGAGATTGCCTTCCATGCTCATCTCACATGTATCGGACATTCGAGTTATAAACTCATTTACCATCTGCTCATTAGTAGATCCAAAAATAATATCATCTACATAAATCTGGACAATCAAGATGTGATTATTTGATCTAAGGAGAAATAAGGTTTTGTCAACTTCCCCTCGTCTAAAATTTAAAAAGAGCAAGTGTTGAGTCAACCTTTCATACCAAGCTCTAGGAGCTTGTTTTAAACCATATAAAGCTTTTTTAAGTTTTAAAATGAAGTTTGGTATTTGGGGATCTACAAATCCTTTAGGTTGACCAACATAAACTTCTTCACTTAAAACTCCATTTAGAAAAGCACTCTTTATGTCCATTTGATGTAGAGATATTTTCATATGACAAGCAACCGCCAGTAAATGTCTTACCGACTCAATGCGAGCAACAGGGGCAAATGTCTCATCAAAATCAATGCCTTCAATTTGAGTATACCCTTGTGCAACCAAACGAGCTTTGTTCCTCACAATGTTGCCTGCCTCATCTGTTTTGTTTTGAAGATCCACTTTGTTCCTGTCACGTGAGAGTTTTTTGGACGAGGAACTAAATCCCAAATATCGTTCTTGGCAAATTGATCCAGCTCCTCTTGCATTGCCTTTATCCAGAATTCATCCTTGAGAGCATCCTCCATACGCTTGGGCTCTATTTTTAAAAGGTGCAAATAATCTCAAATTTTAGAACAGTTAGTAGACAAACAGACATACCTAACCATTTCTTTGAAATTTATTTGACGCTTTCTAGTACTCCTTTCATCTAAGTCTCTGATGATTTGGCCCGTGGGATGGTTCCTCTGAATTCTTGATGGTATGTCCCTCTGATGTAAGTCAATGGGATCAACTGGATCTTCTTCTTCTATTTCAGAATCTGATTCTGGGTCAACTTGAGTAGATGTTGAGTTTGATGTTGTGTTTCCAGAACCAACACCGATACCAACATCTCTAGTTTCTCTGGTTTCAGCACCTGCATCTTCGTTTTCAATGCCTGCACTATCATCTACAACAACCGTGACATTATCTTGAGGATTTTGATCATAGACCAAATCATTATCCTCAGTCGGTTTAACTCCACTCATCAAATCGTCGAACTTGACATTAACTGACTCAAACATACTACGTGTCCTGAGATTAAATAACCTATATGCATGATTATTTTGGGAATATCCCATGAAGATGCATGTGTCACTTCTTGAGTCCAATTTAGCAAGATGATTCTATCATTGAGCACATAGCAAATACATCCAAAAACATGAAAATAACTCAAGTTCGATTTTTTACCCAACAATAATTCATAGGGAGTGACACATGACCCTGGTCTAAAATATACCCTATTTATTATATGACATGTTGTATTCATAGGTTCAGCCCTAAAACGTTTTGCAATGCCATTAGAAATGAGCATAGTTCTGGTCATCTCAACAAGAGATATATTTTTTCGTTCAACTATGCCATTTTGTTGGGGAGTGATTGGTGATGAAAACTCGTGACTTATACCTTCTGTTGAACAGTATTTTGAAAAAGATGCATTCTCAAATTCTTTTCCATGATCAGTTCTAATCCTACCAATATTCACACTAAATCTCACACACAACCTCTTTGCAAGCTTTTTAAATGCTTCAAAAGTCTCGGGTTTTTCTTTTAAAAACTCTACCCAAATAAAACGGGAAAATCATCAAAAATGACTAGAACATACCTTTTACCACCAAGGCTCTCAACCTCAAGTGGTCCCAAAATGTCCATATGAAGGAGTTCGAAACAACATGAGGTAGTGAGACTCTGTACTGTTGGATGTGGCACCCTGATCTGCTTTCCTTTCTGGCAAGCCTCACAAACAGGGATGATCTTGGTATTGAGCTTAGGAAGCACATTGACAGCTTCCTCTTTGGCTAACTTGTCCACAATATTGTAGTTGACATGCCCGAGTTTTTGTTGCAACACCTCAGCATCACTCAATTGAGACAATTTGCAAAGAGCATCGCTATTGATTTGATAGCAATTATCTGAAGTCCTCTGTCCAGTGAGGATGCAAACTCCATTCTCCTCATAGACTTCACATTTTCCACGATTGAATTTGACACTGAAACCACCGTCGCAGAGTAGACTTATGCTTATCAAGTTTGCAGTAAGTCCTTCTACCAGCAAAATATTTTCCAGCTTTACAATGCCTGGAACATAAAGAGTTCCTTGCCAATGATTTGGCCATTTGCACCTCCACCATATTTTGCTTTTCCACCTCGAAATCAGACAATATTGGAAAGTAGGTCTTCTTATCTGGTCATGTGCTTGGAGAATCCACTGTCGAAGTACCAGGCTCTAGGGACGTGGGATTTTAGGGAGGTACAAATCATATTGCACTTGATATCATTTTTCTTGACCCAAACCTGTTTGAACCTGGTGTTTGTTTTGGTGTTGGTTTTAAGGAAACTAACATTGGATTCAGCAAACACCCTGGTTCTCTAATAATGTCTTCTTTCGCCAACAATCTTCCAGCATAAAGGTCGAAGGTGACCTGGTTCACCACAGTGATGACACACAAATTGTCTTCTTTTCTTCTTGTGGTGTCTGACCGGTTTCTGTTCTTGGTTTGACGCTGGTGTTGGTTGATTTAGTTTGTAGGCAACTCCATGTTTTGAAGTTTCTGAGAGACTCATATCCAAGATTTCGTCGAGTTTTTCCTTCCCCTTGTTGAGTTTAGTAATGGTTCCTTGAACCTTCTTCAGCTCAGTTTTTACTAGTTCTAGCTCAACTTCCTTTTTGGTGAGCGACGACTCCAATCGGACAATTATATCAAGCTGGTCATTCTTTTCTTTGGTTAGCTTGTCCACCTCTTTCATAAGATCCTTGACCTTGAGTACCTGTTTCCCCCAACTAACAAATAGTTGCTTATGTTCAATACTCAGCTTCTTGTACTCTTCAAGATATTCATTAACCTCTACATTCAGGCACACGATGTTGGTTTCAATGTTACCAACATGGATATCGTCATCCCACAGAACATTAGTAAATAAGAATGGAATATGTTCAGGCGAGTCGGAATCGTTGACATCCTCAGTGTAGTCTGTAGCAACCATGCTCTTTTTCCTAAGAGTGTTAGCACACTCATTTTTTTGTGTCCCAAACCCTTACATTCATGACATTGTACTTTACTGAGTGGCTTCGGGGAACTGGATGCACTGGATACTGAAGAAGAAGACTGGGATCTGGAGAGAGTGCGCCCAGAGAACTTTGGTGTAGGCACTTGTGGCTTGGTCTTTTTACTTGATCCTCCAATGTTGTTCTTCTTCTTCAGGAAGTTATTAAAATGTTGGGTCACATAGGATACTTCTTCTTCCTCAAGAGTGGTGGATTCCATCCTTTTCAGAACCCCTTTCAAATCAAAATCCTCATCATCTTCATCGTTGTCGGAGTTTACATCGGAGAAGAGAGCAACATTCTTCTCTTTTGAGTTGGAACCAAGGTGTTCCATATCAAATGTCTTGAGAGAGCCAACTAAAGCGTTGAACTCTATGTCATCAGTGTCCTTGGATTCTTCTATGGCAACCACCTTAATGCTAAATTTCTTTGTAATGGGTCTCAGTAATTCTTCCACAAGACGTGAGTTCGTTACTGCTTCACCACACTCTCCGCACTCATTTGTAATATCTGAGAGTCTCATGGCGTAGTTCATGATGGACTCCTTTTCATCCATCCTCATTGCCTCGAAGGTAGATGTCGACTTTCTCAGTCTTGATCTCTTCACGCTTTGGGTCCCTTCACATACCATTTGAAGTGCGTCCCATGCATTTTTTGCTCATTCACAGTTCTTGATAACTCTGTAGTAGCTTGAGTCAACATACCCACACAGGGTGTTGATGCATTTGGAATTCCAGTTTGCAGCAACTACTTTCTCAGGAGTCCAATCTATTTCTTTCTTGTCGACGGTATCACCTTCACCATCAGTGACACGTGGCTTTTCCCATCCAACCAGAATGGTTCTCCATGCACGTTCGTCGATGTTCTTTATATGCCACCGCATCCTCTGTTTCCAGAGAGAGTAGTTCTCCCCATTGAGGATCGGAGGCCTTGGGTTGCCTTGAGCATCCATAGCATCTAAACAAATAAGGATTAGTACTTAGTAAGTTAAGTAACCCGCTCTAGATGCCAATTGTAAATTTCTAGGTCTATGATTTTGAAAATAAGTATCAGTATATGATGTTGTTTTCAATGTTAACCAACACTGAAATCAACATCAACCAGAGTTTAACTAAAAATATGCAGCAAAAATTTAAACTCAAGAACACATCAATTTAAATTCAGTTCACAAGTAAAAGTACTTGTGAACTTGGGTGTACAAACACGAAAACTATATTAATTTCTTTGTTCACGATCAATACAAAAAGATAAGAAGTAATATATGAAAACTAAAGTATCAAACATATGATACTAAATACTTGTCGCCTAGATAAAAGATCTCCTCCGTTTGTCACGCAACTTCGAAGACCTTTTTGATCTCAGACAGTGGCTCCAAGTAGTTATCTTACTTGTGTTCTTCCTTGTATTGCGTCGCCTACTGCTTCTTTTTCTTGCGTCCAAAAACCGTGTCCAAGTCTTAGTATTCTCTTGTCTTAAATAGACAATCCTCCTAAACTTGGTAAACAAGTAAAACAAATTTTAAACATAATCTAGGAAACTAAATAAAGTCCTAGACACAAACTAGGAAATAAAATCTAGAGTCTTAATTGATTTTGTGCCCAAGAAAGGCAAATAAATAAAATAGGAATTATTGCCAAAAATAAATTCCTAACACATTAGAAGGTTCTTGAACGTGAATAACCTTTTTTGCACCTGGTGCGTTTAGAAATTGATGCACTTATCACTTCAATTTACCATTGTAGTTCCAAAATTAGTATTGCCTAGGCTTGTTGAACTAAGTTGTTCAACTCAGGAAAGCTTACGAGTATTGGCGGGTGATGCACTCATAGCCTTGCTTGTCAATAATACACAAAAAGACCAGAAATCTTGTGCTTGCTACTTGACTGTCTCAGGTTACTGTGACAAATGAATTATTTTTATTTATCTATTTAACTTTTGGTACCTTTTGTGATATTAAGAGGTTTTTTCAAAATAAGAAATTCTTTTAATTTATCAAGGCCCTTTATGTTTTCCATTTTAATATGTTTGATGAATATTTTTATATTGACTTGTGCATCAAACTCTCTCAACCTTTAGGTTCACTTAGTGATTGTCTATCAAATAGACAATCGAACTCGTTCCAAATATGTACCTTATTTAACAAGGTTCATTACAACTTTTCTTTGTAGGGTCAACCCTGGATTTTGATAGTCTCTTGAAGCTGCTTTCCGAGTGGGCAAAACATGTAAGTTAAAGTGTAAGTTTTTTGATCTATACTCTTATTATTTATTTATTTTTGTCTCGTTGTTGGTTCTCTACTCGCCTTTGCCCATTGCTGGTTATCAGATTGCTTCCTTTAGGAGGTTTTGACAGCCTTGATTCTCATATCATGTATGGTAATTTTTTGAGGAACTCAGATATCCATGTTATGTTTTTCAATTTAATTTTTTTTAGTGATTGGATGCAAAATGACAATTCAAAATCAGCCGCATATTTATAAAACACAGCTTAAAACCTATGATTTTATTCAAATGTACTTGTACTTTTCACTTTTTTTTTGCACGCTCGCGTAGATTCATAGTAGTTTTAGATCATGATTTATGTTTTGGTATTGTTGTTGTCTCTAAAGACAATATTTTAGCGTTGGAGGTTCTAAGTGCATTGTTGCCTTGATGATTGATAGGTTTGCCAGACAAATGAATACTTCTAGGTTTCTTGTTTTGAAAAAGAAATTGAATTTAATATTTAGTGTATTATTTATTATTAGGGCTTTGAGTAAGTTTAAATTGAAGATGTTCAAGAGCTTGTTGCTGAGCTCTGCGGGAGAATTCACTCCGAGGTTCAGTCAAATACTCAAATTATAAAAAAACTTTAGATATTTTTTAAAATTACAAATTCGACTCACAATATGTGTGTATTTGTAATTTTGAGAGATGATTGGGTGGTTGTTTTTTTATTTCTTATTTTCGTAAATGGGCTAAAATTCGAAGGTAATTTTTGTAAGTTTACCTTAATTGTAAAATTTTTACTCGTTTTCTGATTATACAGGTTCTCATTCCAATTCAGTCCTCACAGTTAGAATTGGCTTCTAGTGCTAAAGCCGTGTTCAAGATCAAACTTTGTTTCTTCTCGTTTCGTATGTCTCTTATGGTAAGGTTATAACCTCCATTAAGTTTTACATGTTAATGCATGTACTCAACTCTGTAGAAATTGTACTCAGTATCTTTTATCTCTATGTTTTTGGAATTAGGTAAGAGGCAACAAATTTTATAAGCATCATTCTGATTTGTTCAAATTAAAGAAAACGATATGAAATTTTTGCGGATAAAATATAGAATTCGTCCATTAACTTTTTGGACTTGGCAAAAATGGTCCACTAAATATAAGGGTGGTAAATTTAGTCCACCAATTAAAAATTTGTCGTACTTTTAGTCCAATTATAATTGGTGGACTAAATTTGCAACTCCTTGGATTTTGACCAACTGTCATTTGGTCAAAATCCCCAAAATTGGACTAAATGTGCGATAAAAATTTAATTAGTGGACTAAATTTACCACCCCTGTATTTAGTGGACCATTTTTGCCAAGTCCAAAAAGTTAATAGACGAATTCTATATTTTAGCCAATTTTTGCCATGGGCATCAGTTGATGGAGACAAAAGTAAGTAATCTATTTCTTATGCTGCTGCTTTATTATTATTTTTATTTTTTTTGTCATTCTAAACCCTGGTGGCTAATAGTGATATATTGACGGGAATTTGGAAGAAAATCCCCAATACTTCTTTTGTTTTGTGGTCCACTCCCCACACAAATAATTTCATTCTGCACTCCCCAATACATATTTGACTTTCATGATCACTCCCTTATTTTATAAAAAAACCCAAATTTACCCTTAATTAATGAGTTTGTCCTTTTGTGTAGAAAAGTCAAAATTTATTGTTCAGAATTCGAGTACTTACTTCCAATGCATCTTATACTTAATGGTTATGTACTGAATATTTCATACCTTTGAAATTAATACTTAGTATAGAATACTCCGAAAATTGCCATGATAAACCGATCCATGACAATGGTATCAGAGCCTAGGTTTATTAAGAACTTATAAGAAAATTTTATTATAGTTATGTAATTAACTTTTGGTTAGGAGATTTGTCTCTAAAAATGGATCCGAACGAGTGTTCGAGATGTATTCATTTCAGGCAATATTTCCAAATATTGAAAATATACGAGATAGACCACAAAGAGAAAGTAGCATATTGGGATAACCAATATGTTGCACGAAGACTCGCAGGAGCCAGCAGGGAAACCTTGCTACAATGCGAGAAACAAAAGACATATCATCTGAGTTACCTTTGGGTAAATTAGATATTGAAGTCAGACCTCAAGTACCATAGGGATACAGCTCATGAATCCCATTAATAGATCCAACTGCAGCGAGGTATCCGACTACTCTAAGAATCTTAGAGAGATCCAAAGGATGATACAAGACATCGACCACAAGATCCAGGTGAAGATGAAGGAGGTAATTGAACATCAAAAAGAAACACGAGAAATCATAATCGATGTTCAAAGACGAGTCAAGGGCCTTGAAGTCAAACCAAGTACATCTGGAGGAAGAAGACGTTTAACTTTCGGAACGGAACCCCTTTTACACCAAAAGGGAAAACCGACTGAGGTTATAAGACAACCGACGGAAGAGGAGAAGATGATTGCCATAATCAAGGGAATTCCATTACAACCCAAGAAGTAATGGAAAGAATAAACGTGGAAGATTTACACGACCTAATCGAATCCTTCACCGGATTAGATATCGTGGATCTAAAAATGAACTCAGGAGATTCTTCGGCCTTAGTACCAAGAATCACTACCAACAACAAGTTTTAATCAAGGCGAAAGTACGGATTCACACGCACCAGTATAAGACGCACCAATGCCACATGTCGGGGATTTCACCATAAAAGGAGATCCTACAGACATAGTAGGTACCAGGCAACGTTCCCAAAGGCCCAATATTCTCAACACGCCATACGGGAAGTCTCAACTTGCTCCCATACATCCATATGGGTTAATGTTAAGTCTGGATGTTCCAGATTTTAAGAATCGAGAGATACTAATAGACAATTGGGCATCTGCAATGCGAATTGCAGTTGGAACTCTCGGTCTAGAGAAAGAAGGGTTCATTCTACTCCTTGAAATGAGCCTGGAAGGATCCGTAAAGACCGCATGGGATTTAACAGGAACAGATATAAAAAGGGAAGTTATAGATGGAGAATCATTGAAAGGGATCGTCGATAATATGGCTAAATTATTCAAAATCCAATTTATCGGCACAGGATATTTCGAGGGAATTGAAGAGGAAAAACAGAAAAAATATCGACAAACCCTCTATTGCCTCGAGCTACGAGATATTTGTCATGTGGACAAATATATCCAACTATTCACCGAATACAGATAGAAATCCAAGGTGAATGATGGAGATGCGGCTCAACTTTTCTTTGCAAAAATACCAAGTCCGTGGAGAGAAATGTTGATCCAAGAGTACAAACCAGCAACTGACATGGATACGGTTGCTAGAAGAATGTCTTTCCTAAAAACCAAGTTAGCAGAGTGGTGCCACCAAGCAGCACCTTACAAAAATTACAAGAGACTAAGAGGAATTAACAAATCGGTTCCTCTATGTTGTGCTGAGAATGACATTCCAATAGTAGTGGGAGGTCAACCACAAAGACATAAGCGGAAGAAAGAAAAAAGTCACTCTTATGCTCGAAGTAACAAGAAAAGGTTTCCATGGAAACCAAGAAGGTTCTGGTCAAAACAAAAGGCCAGAAACTATAAATCAGGACAAAGAACGGGGCCAAGTTGAAGCTGGGACTCGTTCTCAAGCCAAGGAAACACCAGTAGGATACCAACAAAAAGAACTTTCAAGCGATCTCACACCAGAGCTAATGAAAGTTTTAAGGATTGCAACTGTTGGACGTACGGAGTCAAGGGGCATATTTCTACTGATTGCCCTGAGAATCAAAGAAGAGGCGTTAGACAGTTCGAAATAACTCAAGAGTTCGAAGAAGCTGTCTATTACCAGAATCTGGTACAGGTGTATCAATTTGAAGATATACCCTCAGATGAAAGCATCTATGAAGAAGAAATTTACTCTGAAGATGGAAGTGAGTCATATTCAGAATCAGAGTGAAGAAGAATTTCTTCAACAAGTAGTAAGGGAGGATATGTCAGGATTCCTCTCACATAAAACAGTTTCTCATAAGACGCTTATGAGGATAATGAAAGAAGATCCAAAGCTCCAAATGTATGAAGGATTCACAATAGGGGCAATGGAAAAGGCGATGGATAAGTTGGATTTAAGAAACCGAAAACACCAAATTATCTATAGAGTTTCCACAGGAGAATTCACGATACCAACGGAATATACGGGAAACCAGATCGAGATGTAACTAATCCCCTACCGAGAAATCCAGGAGATTAAAATCACACTCAGGAGAGAAATGGCAAATACACTTTCGTGGATCCATATTGGAGCCATTCGAGTAATCATAAAATCAACTTTTAAAGAAGGAGTTGATTCGCCATTAAATCTAGCTCTCTTCGATAAAAGAATCTCAAACCTCAAAGATTCTTGTCTGGGAGCAATCACCGGAAACTTATACGCAGGAAAACTGACATTCAATGTCTACCCGAGGATTGCGTATAATTTGGCAGATCGAGATTTCAGCAGAGTTCTCACCCTTCATCAAGATTTCAAAAGACCAGACCTGATGACGGAGGGAAACAGACCCTACTCAATAACGTACAAGATTTCCTATGCACTTTCAAATACTCATCATTCGGAAGTATTCCTGAGAAAAGAGTTCATAGAAATACCAAGGATCTTTGATGACGTAGCAAAGGCAGTCTTACCAGAAATCATGCAATCTCCAACAATAAGAGAGATTGATATGAGAATTCAAGATCATCCGGTTCTTAATAAAAGTAAGAGCCTCATGATCGAACTAAGGAGAATGTCTTTCCAACAAGACAGAATGATCTGTGGACCTCAATGGGAAGGTCCAAGAATTAGCCAAAGCACTCAAGCTGCAGAAGTATTCAAGACCAATGGAGAGTTGAAGGGCCCAAATGGATGGAAAGGTGTGGAAGTGATATTCGACATCACTTAGAATAATAACATCTTCCCTTATGATGCATTGTATCACCTGCAACAACCTTCCCTGGGAAGATATCAAGGGGTCCTCAAGATTGGAGAAATTGAAACAATCATTGAAGGAAGTGCAGGAAAAATCCCAGGGCAACTAACTCTAGGGATAGAGTTTCTCGAGGATCATTAACCTTGGGAGAGATTAAGAGATGGAATGGAGTTTACGGTGGGCGAAAAAAGATACAGAATTAAATGATCACCAGACCATTATCCATATACATTCCTGTTGGAATGATATATTCAAGATATCGTGCGGAATACTTCGCAGCCTACATTGATTCAGGTGCAGGAATTTGCACGGCTAAACCAGAAGAGTTCCCCAAAGAAATGGAAGAAGAATTATCTCCAGTAGCGGGAAGAGATTTCTCTAAAAGGATCCTAGTCCTTAAAAGAGGGATCAAACAAGCGAAAATGATGATGGGAGGAGCAAACGGTACTGTGTGGTACAAAGTTAAAACTCCACCAATCTATTTCCATGATACGGGAGTGGATATTCTGTTAGGAAACAATTTCCTACAGACATTCAAACAATTTACACAAGAAAATGAGACTAGAAGACTTATTCTCACAACTCCGTGTGATCATAAGATTATAGTCCAGCGATTAAGAGAGGCATTCCGCAGAAAAATGCCAATCAATTTTCTCAGCAAACGTGGTGATGAAGGAAAACTTTGACACCCAAAAATGAAAGATCGAAGAAGGTATGGAGAAGCAATTCTCCAACTACGAAACGAAAGCTTAGGTGGCCAAAAGGAAGAAACGATTAAATCACAAACGATTGAACTTCTCAAAGCCACCTTAGACACGAGTACACAACCAGACACCACCGTGGAAGAACAAATTTCACTGGAGGACATCAAAAGAAAAATTCAAAAGAGTTTCAATGAAGATCCTCTAGCATGGTGGGACAAGAATGAGCTCAAAGCATCTTTGAAGGTGAAAACTGGAAAAGAAAATGAGTTTGTCAGATATAAGCCTATCCTGATGAATCAAGAAGATCGAAAGGATATGCAACAAATACTTAAGGAACACATGGACATCAAGTTAATTGAAGCAGGCGCCTCTCCATACAGTAGCCCGGGATTCCTAGTCCGCAACCATGGAGAAATAAAAAGAGGAAAACCAAGATTGGTGATTAATTATAAAGGAATCAATAACATCTTGGAATTCAATGGATATTATATTCCAAGCAGAGAACATTTGGTAAATTGCATTAAGAATGCAAAAGTGTTCTCTAAGTTTGATTGAAAATCTGGGTTCTACCAGATTAGGATGGAAGAAGGAAGCAAGAAGTTCACGGCCTTCTCCACACCACAAGGACATTATATCTGGAATGATATGCCAACGGGTCTAGCAAATGCACCCCAGATATATCAAAGAAAAATGGATAATCTCTTTAAATATTATTTCAGCTTCGTGTCTGTGTACATTGATGATATACTCATCGCATCAAAGAACATGAATGATCATCTAAAACATTTGGAAATCTTCTCGGATGTTTCCCACAAGGAGGGATTAGTGCTTTCGGAAAAGAAGGCGGTAATTGCTACGAGAAATATCGAGTTCCTTGGGATAGAGATCGATGAGTCTGGAATCATTCTACAAAATCATATTGTAGAAAAGATACAAGGATTTCCAGACACACTCAAGGATAAAAAATAACTTCAAAGTCTCCTAGGAGTTGTTAATTTCGCCGGGATGTTCATAAATAGTCTGGCACATTACAGGAAGGTGTTTAATTCCCTACTAAAAAAGGATGCTGATTTTAAATGGGAAAAGGAACACCAGGAAGGAATTAAACAGTTAAAAGGGGTTTGCAAACAACTTCCAAAACTGGCAATCCCAAATGATGAGGACGAGCTGGTCCTATACACGGATGCCAGTGACTATTGGTGGGCAGCGGTTCTTACGAAACTAACGCCCAAAGGAGAAGTGCCACGTAGATTTTGCAGCGGTCTATTTTCAGATAATGAAGCAAACCGATGGCATGTCAATGAGAAGGAGTTTTTCGCAGTTAGAAAGGCATTTAAGAAATGGCCTTTATTTCTTCTATCTAAGAAATTCACCTTAAAAATTGATAACTTGAGCGTAAAAGCCTTTTTGAAAAATAGAATTGAATCTGAATCCGAAAAGGCTAGATTACTTAGATGGCAAGCTGAATGTCAATATTATGATTTTAATATTGTCATTATAAAATCTCATGAAAATATTCTTGCAGATTTTTTAACGAGAGATGGAGGGATCAGAAATTGATTCATTCCTCAAGATGGCGAGGCATCTAAGGGAACACCTGGAGATGCTTCAATGCGAGTTCGATGCATTGACCCTCAATGCAGAGGTAGTCGAAAGGTTACAAAGAGTTGATCGGGAAACTATTTCTGATCGAATACGAGGTTGCATACAGGCCAACAAACAGTTATGGCCTGCAATGAGAAAGCCCCTTCTCCGGGCGACATCTTAAATGGTGAAAAAGGAGACACTTCGAGTACAGGGATCTATACCTGTAGCAGGGGATTCAAGTACCCCTAGCACGAGAACTAAGATGGAATCATCTACGGATGAACCATCTCAAGTTAAAATTGATACTCCGGAGTCAAATCCCGAGTCTTCAAGTCAACCCATCGCCTCAGGGGTTAATGAGGAAGAGATCGATCTTAGGCCACAGACAGGCAAATCTAAGACCGATACTTACGAGATTTTGAAAACTTCTCATTTTCAGGTTTACCAACAGAGATGGGAGAAGTTAATAACCAGGGTGGGAATTAATCTGGCAAAATGTCTAGTAGATATTTCCGGAAGATATCCCAGAGTGTGGATGATGCCAGAATCTCATCCACAAGATGTAAAAAGCTGGTATGAATTCGGGCCTTAGCATCGGTTCATACAAGATCGCCAAGTTTCTTGGAAATATCACAACTTCCGAGATGGATACAAGATGCAGTGCATGAGATATTGGCGAATAACCCACATCTGGCACGAGGTGATGTCCTAGAGTTATATTTCTTTAGCACAGCACCAAAACCAATTGGAAAGGGAATGCATGAAGTGTTCCATTTCATCAAGCTCAGGCGACCAGACGTGGAAGCAATGAAGAAAATCAAAGCACCATCGTCTGAAGGGATTCCGTTAGTGGCATCACTCACGGAAGACGACATATCCACAAGAAGGGCATAGGGTCTTTGGGTCTGTCTCACCGAGATGGACAAAGTCAAGTTCCCATTCAAATTCTTCCAGAATACGGTGAATGGGTCTTTCCTGTTAAACACAATGACAGGAAACACAATAGGATTTGCAGAAGATTTGTTTGAGAAAAAGAGATCTCTTCTATGGAACAACAAGCTACCGGGGAGTAAAGAAGCTCGCCAGAAATACTGCAACATGGCCCACGTCTAGAGATGGATGGAGAAAATATGCCCGGAATGCTCAAATCAGACGGAGCCGGAGTTTGGTACAAAGTCCAAACAAAACAAGTCAGGTGGTCAGGGACCACCAAAAACACGTTTTGCCCAGGGACCGCACAAATCAAAAAAGTGAAGGATTCCCCGACAAAGAAAAAAAGATCATGTGATTATCAGGTCCCTCAAGAACGTGCCTCTGCAAAGCAAAAATTCCACCAGCTAACAGAGGACAATAATGCAAGAAACGACGTAAGCAATAACGTCAATTAATTTACGAGCTATCTGAAGTCCGAATTTCAAGTCCGCCAGACTACTATAAATTCAGGATTTGGAGGAAGCAGAAGGCATCGCTCATCACCTTCTATTTTCTCATATTAAGAAATAAAATCCAGAGAGAGTGTTTTGTGTACAAGAATAAAAGAGTCTTTCAATAAGTTTGTATTAGAAAGTTTATGTATTTACGAGTGCAGGCCTTCTCTATGAGAGGCTAAACAAGTTTTCTCCTCCCAAAAGGAGATTACTAATGTAATAAATTTTATTTTAAGTTCTTAATAAAATAAAGGCTTCTGGTTCAACATGTATGCTCAATAAATTATCTCTATAAATCAAGTATCTCGTGCGCCTAGTTTAGGAAACGAACTTAGGCTGTGCTGAACAGATACTGAAGGAGTCGGATAACTTGTAGTTCAACTTCTAAGAATAGGAGTTAGACGGTGAAACCGTCTGTAAAACGAACTAAGGGCGGTAACCTTCCGACTGGTGGCGTCGCAACCTATCTCACCCGGAGCTGTTTCGGTCAAAGAGAGGTATGAAATTATAGAGGAATTTTAATTTTACGGAAGCATGTTGGGCCTAAGTACTATCTGATAATGTTTTAAGTATTCTTTATTCTGTACCAAAGTATTAAGTATATTACAGCTAAGTACTCAATTTTCTGTACCTAGGGAGTGGAAACAAAGAAAATTTAAAAGGGGAGTAAACTCCAAAATGAAAGAAGGCAAAGGGAGTGGTCCACAAAACCCCCTATATTGACTGATGAATCGTGACCAAGTCACTAGTATGGGATTATGTTTTGGATTTTAGTTTGGTTTTTGTTTTAAAAATTAAATTGTCATAGTTTTCTGCAAGTGAATAAATAACGAATCAGATTTTGTGTTTATGTAATTTATTTGATAAATTTCTATACTTGTTGCAATTCCCCCATTTTCTTACATGAATCTCTATTATTTTTGTTCAGATTCTATAAGGGGTTTCTTTTGTGGTCTGTATTTGTATCTATTTGAGCGACATCGTTCGCTTCGCAGATTATGGGACCAACCTGAATTTGAAGATGTACGAGTATGATAAGGCCGAGATCGATAGTTTGATGCTGCTGGTGTACAAACACGAAGGGAAAAATCTATGTCGATGCTCGCATTAAATAAAGGGCAATTGAAGTGGAGATTTGAGAAGTTAAAAAATGCATTTTTTAAAAATATGTACGTTTAATGTAAAATACATTGCTAGATTATCTATATGGTGTACATGGCAATATGATATTATTATTGTTTGGTTTTAGATTTTTGAAAATCGACATATTAAGTGGTAGTGGGGAATTTAGGTAGAGTTCGATAGCTATATTTCATTCATCTTGAGATGATAAAATGTTGTTTCATTCTACATTGGATGTGAAGAGTTTCGTTGGAGGTTGAGCAAGTTGTTCAGAAATTGTTATAAATATTAAACACTTTAAAATATTATTTTCTAATTGTATGTTTGTCGACATCGTTCTCAAATTTTTTTGTTTTGTTATTTAATTTTTACTCGATGGTATTAGGTGATTTTGGCACCTGCTTTCATTTCAGATTTTTTTAATTATTTTACTATCATCTAGAACGGGTCTTCACTATAAAAAAACAACAGTTTTTCGAGGGAAAAACCGAGGGAAGTGTTTCCCTCGGTATAGTCCGAGGGAAAAAACGAGGGAATAAAATATCACTCGGTTTTTTCCGAGAGGAATATTTTCCCTCGGTCTTCCCCTCAGAAATACGGCGCCAATATTTGCTGCCATAATTTTCGAAGGAAATACAGAAGGATGTCAGAGGGAATTACCCTCGAAAAAACTGAGGGGAAGAAATTACCTTCGGAATTTTATTATTATTTTTTTTGAAAAATTACAAAAACCGAGGGACGTGTTTTCCCTCGAAATCAAACCGAGGGAAAGGTGAGTCCCTCGGTTATAAACCGAGGGAAAACTAATCCCTCGATTTGTTTGTTTTTTTAAAAAATTGACAAAAACCGAGGGATGTGGTTTTCCCTCAGTTTCAAACTGAGGGACTCGCTCTTCCTCGGTTTGAAACCGAGGGAAATCCAATCCCTCGGTTTTTGCCAATTATTTAAAAAAAAAGAAAAATATAGAAAAACTGTAAAAATGAAACAAATCTTATCATCTTAGACACGTGGGGGTGGTTTTGACCTAATTTCGATTGAAAAATATCAACGAGCATGTGCGTATCCACACGTGTCATGTAATTCGACCAACAACAAGATACGATCGATCGATCAACTCCTTCGGTTGGAAACGCGAAGCGATGAAGCGTCGTGATTTTTCCAAGGGGGATAGGGGCGCGTCTCAGCGTCGTGGAACCATGAGGGTCGAACGTCGATCGATAAATACACATTTTCTATTTTTTTCAGATTTTAAATAAAAATTGAAAAAACTCGAAAAAATAGAAGAATTAGTAAAAAGTGGAAACAAAACCCAAGAATTTACGAACATGGCAGGGAGGGGTGCGTCTCGGCATCGTGGAACCACGAGAGTCGGGCGTCGATCGTTTAGTACGCGTTTTCTAATTTTTTTTTGATTTTAAATGAAAAATGGAAAAAAAAAAACTCTGAAAAATAGAAAAATTAGTAAAAAATGGAAACAAAACCAAGAATTTTACGAAATGGGGCGGGGAGGGGTTCGGCTCGGCGTCCCGGAACCACGAGGGTCGGGTGTCGATCGATAACTACGCGTTTTCTATTTTTTTTCGGATTTTTTTTATTTTTCAAAAAATTGACCCAAACTGAGGGACTTTGTTTTCCATCGGTTTCAAACCGAGGGGCGTGGTTTTCCCTCGGTTTCAAACCCAGGGACTCGCTCTTCTCTCAGTTTAAAACCGAGGGAAATCCAATCCCTCGTTTTTGCCAATTATTTAAAAAATAAAAAAATAGAAAAAAATAGAAAACCCATAAAAATGAAATAAATCCTATCATCTTAGGCACGTGGGGGTGGTCTTGACCCAATTTCGATCGAAAAATATCAATGAGCATGTGCATATCCACACGTGTCATGTAATTCGACCAACAACAAGATACGATCGATCAATCAACTCTTTCGGTTGAAAACGCGAAGCGACGAAGCGTCGTGATTTTGACGAGGGGGCGAGGGGCGCGTCTAGGAGTCGTGGAATCACGAGGGTTGCGTGTCGATCGACAACTACGCGTTTTCTATGTTTTCCGGATTTTAAATAAAAAATGAAAAAAAAACCTCGAAAAAATAGAGAAATTAGTAAAAAAATGAAAAAAAAAACACAAGAATTTACGAACGGTGCGGGAAGGGGTGCGTCTCGGCATCTTGGAATCACGAGGGTCGGGCGTCGATCATTTAGTACGCGTTTTCTAATTCGATCTTAAATGAAAAATGGAAAAAAACTCGAAAAAATAGAAAAATTAGTAAAAAATAGAAACAAAACCCAAGAATTTACAAACGGGGCGGCGAGGGGCACATCTCGGCGTCGTGGAACCTTGAGGGTCAGGCGTCGATTGATAACTACGCGTTTTCTATTTTTTTTTCGATTTTAAATGAAAAATGGAAAAAAACTCGAAAAAATAGAAAAAATAGTAAAAATGGAAACAAAACCCAAGAATTTACGAACGGGGCGGTGAGGGGTGCATCTCGGCGTCGATCGATAACTATGCGTTTTCTATTTTTTTTCGATTTTTTTTAATTTTTTAAAAAAATTGAAACAAACCGAGGGACGTGGTTTTCCCTCGATTTCAAACCGAGGGACTCGCCCTTCCCTCGGATTTTCTATTTTTTTAAAAATAAAAAAAAAATGTTTTAAAAATCGAGGGGGATAAATTCCCTCGGTATTCCGAGGGGCTTTATACCCTCAGAAAGTTTGCCCTAATTAAACCAGCGGGCATGCTCGCTGTTCTCACTATGCGCAGCCGAAAGAAACAAAAAAATATGGAAAAAAAAGAAGAAGAAAGAGCAACCGCCGAGCCAGCGCCGTCGAGCCGAGCCACCGCAGCAGAAAGAGCAATTGCCTGCCTTCGAACCTCCGTCGAGCCGAGCTACCTTGTCCGAAGGTCTCTGCCTCTTCCGCCTGCCGTCGAGCCACTGCCGCCACCATCGTCGCCGCTTCCGCTTCGTTGCCTGCAGTCTCCATCGCCGTTGAAGGTAAGTTGTTTAATTGCTTTTTTTTTTTTTGTATATTCATTTAATTTATTAGTTTAGTTTTTAATGTATAATTATAATTGTATATTATTTGTATGTATTCATTTATTTTTTATGTTGTAAATTATAAATTTCGAATTAAGATTCAATGTAGGGTTAGTTTTTAGAATTAGGGTTAAATTTAGGAGTAATTATATAATTAGGGTTCAATTTAGGAATAATTACATAATTAGGGTTCAATTTAGGAATAATCACATAATTATGGTTCAATTTAGAAATAATCAAGTAATTAGGGTTCAGTTTAGGAATAATTACATAATTAGGGTTGAATTTAGGAATAATTATATAATTAGGGTTCAATTTAGGAATAATTATATAATTAGAGTTTAATAGGAATAATTACCTAATTATGGTTTAATTTATGAATAGTTATGCAATTATCATTAAAGTGTATTCTACGATGGTGGTGAAATACCGTGGTGATCGGTACATGCATGTTAACATAATGTTTCTGTGCGTCTGTTGTTATAGTTTGAATGTGAGGGCTTGATGTTGTGATTGGTCTGGGAAGACGTCGGTGATGACGTGGTGTACGGCGTCGGCCGGGAGGTTTCGTCTCTCCAATAACGGTTTTTAAAGTTATTTTAAAATATGACGGTGGTTTTCAAAATGTTTTAAATTGTTTGTGATTGTGGTGGTGAAATACCGTGGTGATCGGCACATGCATGTTGTGTGTAACATATATATTTTGTAGATATTGTTGAAATGATGTGATTTATCAATTAATGTATACGTCTGTTTTGACGTGGTTTATGACGCCGGATGGGGAGGTTTCGTCCCTACAATAACGGTGTTTAAAATAGTTTCGATCCCAAATACAATCTTTATATCTACACTCAAACAATATACCTTAGACTCGTTTGAGATTTAGTATCAAATAGAGAATTCGATACTAAATCCCGAATTGTCCACTTCTTTGAACAGTTTGAGAGCGTGATTGTAATATGGCTTATCTTATCTATATATTTTTTTTGTTGATTACATAAACTTTGGTTCAATATCTCTCTTATGTTCTCGGGTGCACTGCAATATATGTGTACTTAGAGAACTAAAGGGAGATGCTGCTGAAATTTTTAGTCAACAAAAATTCATATACCAAGACGTTGTATTACAGGAAAATCACGTTCTCGAATGGGATAGGGCCTTACCAAAAATTTCAATCATTCTCTAGCCACCCCTCATGCTGCCCAATTTTCGATAAATTAATATGACAATCGTATAATGTTAGGATGAGTTCCGATCGTAGTTAAATGTACGGGCGAATCAACAACAGCTATTTATCCTCACAATTCGTGGATGGGGTTGAGAGTTTTATTAAATTTGCGCAAGCACAGAGACTGAAATGTCCTTGTAATCGTAGCAGAAAAGTAGGAATAGTGGTTACTTAGACGTCGATGAGATTAAGTACCACCTGGTGAAACACGGGTTCGTGCCGAATTACTATATATGGATTTACCACGGAGAAACCCGGCTCGCCACCTCTGGATGCCATCATGATTTTCATGCTGGAGGACCCTCTTACATCCCTTCTGAAGAATCATCAAACGCGTACATTAATATGGTTCAAGATGCAGCTGGTCTCAATTCTGACATGGTGACCGATATGGAAGAGTGCCTTAATGCTGAGGCTCAAAAATTTTACGACATGTTGATAGCTGGAAATCAGCCGTTGTATCCGGGGTGCGAGGCACATACTCAGTTGTCATTAGTTTTCCATCTCATGAATTTGAAATCAAAGAATCACATGTCTCAAAAGTGTTATGATCAATTGAGTGAATTAATCAAGGAGATTGTACCGAAAGACAATCTCGTACCCGATAACTTCTACAACAGTAAGAAGTTGTTAAGGAGTATGGGCTTACCCGTCGAGAAGATAGACTGCTGCAAGAATAATTGTATGATCTACTGGAGAGACGATTCTGATTTGACAAGTTGCAAATTCTGCAATGAACCTCGGTTAAACATGTTCCTCACGGAAAAACAAAACGACAGAAGGCTTGTGTCGCGTACAAGAAGATGTACTATTTTCCATTAACTCCTCGTATGCAGAGGTTGTACGCATCTAATGCCAAAGTGAAAGATATGAGATGGCATGCTGAACACGTGGTTAAAGACAATGTTATGCGCCACCCATCCGACTCAGAAGTTTGGAAACATTTCAACGATACTCATCCAAGCTTTGCGGCTGAAAGTCAAAACGCGAGATTGGGCGGTTTTCAACCATTTGAAAGTTTTGGAGCACAATACTCATCGTGGCCCGTCATAGTTACACCCTACAAATTACCTCCTTGGATGTACATGAAAGAACAGTTCATGTTCCTGAGCGTTCTTATACCAGGGCCAAAGAATCCAAAAGACAAACTTGATGTGTTTTTGCAACCTCTAATCGCCGAATTAAATCAGTTGTGGATAGTTGGGGCTCCCTCGTACGATATATCTAAGAAACAGAATCTTCAATTGCGAGCAGCTCTTTTGTGGACAATCAGCGATTTCCCTACATATTCTATGTTGTCCGGATGGAGTATGGCCGGTCAAAAAGCTTGTCCTTACTGTATGGAACTGTCAGACACCTTCACTCTTAAGTGAAGTGGGAAGCAATCGTGGTTTGACAATCACCAAAAATTCCTTGAGCATGATCACCGTTTTCAAAAAGATAAACGACAATTTCGAAAAAGAAGATCTGTCGAGACTCCACTGCCGGAAGTGCGCTCAGGGATAAAAGTTTTGGCAGAAATAGAAAGATTGGGGCTTTTGAAAGTCACTGAACTGGATACAGCACTCGTTAATGCGCAAATATCCCGAACGTCTGGTTGGAGAAAACAAAGCATTTTTCGGGATTTGCCATATTGGAGGACAAATCTAATTCGTCACAATTTAGATGTTATGCACATCGAAAAAAACTTGTTTGACAATGTTTTCAATGCGGTGATGAATGTCGAATGGAAGACCAAGGACACACATAAATCTAGGGAAGAGCTGAATGAGTATTGTAATCGCTCAGAGTTGGCGCCAGATGGGTCAGGAAAGTGTCCTAAAGCCTGTTACACACTTGATAAGCCGTCGAAAGCTGTCGTTTGCAATTGGATCAAATCTCTTCGATTTCCAGATGGGTACTCATCAAATTTGGGGCGTTGCGTCGACAAGAAGGAATCTCGTTTGATCGGGATCAAGAGTCATGATTGTCATGTATTCATGCAGAGGTTGATACCAATAGCCTTTCGTGAACTGCTTCCTCCGAACGTGTGGAAGGCTCTAACCGAATGAGCTTGTTTTTCAAGGATCTCACATCAACAGTCATTCGCACCGAAGATATGAGTCGACTTGAACGTGACATTCCATTATTATTTTGTCAACTGGAACTGATCTTCCTTCCAAGTTTGTTTGACTCGATGGAGCATCTGCCCATTCATCTTGCGTATGAAGCGAGAATTGCTGGCCCAGTACAGTATAGATAGATGTAACCGTTCGAGAGGTATCTTCGCAAACTAAAGAACAGTGTGAAGAATAGGGCGAGTGTTGAAGGGTCGATAGCAAACGCATATCTGGTCGATGAGGCATCAAATTTTAGTTCGTGCTATTTTGAAGATCACGTTTCAACTAAAAGAACAAATTCTCATAGAAATGATGACGGTCAGAATTGTGTGGATGACGGTGATGAAATTCCCTCGGTGTTTAAGAAATATGGAGAGGCGTTTGGTATATAGGGAAAAATATTTCTAAGCGAAACAGAATACAACGTCGCAAGGATATACGTGTTGCTAAATTGTGAGGAGGTCGAAGAATATGTTAGGTATGAATACTCATTCCAATTTATGATGTCAATTTATACATATATATAAATGTACTAATATTTTTTTCCTCAATTGTGTAACATTATATGTAGTATTTACACGAAGAGCATTCAACGTCTCCAACCAAACATTACTGATGATAGGATCAACGAAAAATTGGAAAATGAATTTGCCAATTGGTTCAAACATTATGTAAGACGTTCGATACCGAGATGCATATCATATAATTATGGTATCTATTTATATAATATATTTCCAAAACTAGAAATAATTTGTCAATGTCATAGACTAGAGATCATTCGAGCAATGTGATCGATGTGAACATTAGGAGTCTAGCTGAGGGTCCATCAAGATATGTGAAAACGTATACCGGATGTAAGATAAATGGTTATAGATTTCACACATTGGAGCACGGATCTAACAGAGCAACATCGAGCAGTGGAGTATGTATTAAAGGGTCAGCTTATGGGGCAACCGAATATGATTATTACGGTCGTCTCATAGAAATTGTGCAGCTCGAATACACCGGCCGAACGGAGAAAAACACACTATTGTTCAATTTCAAATGGTTTGATCCAACAACTGTAGGCACAAAAGTCCATCCAAATTATAAGATTGTCGATATAAATCATAAGCGTAGGTTCAATCGATATGAACCTTTTGTACTTGCTTCCTAAGATGCACAAGTATATTATTGTGCATACCCAAGTTTGAGACGAGACAAGTTGGACTGGTGGGCAACGTGTAAAATCAAGGCGAGATCAAATGTTGAGTTTATCGAGTCTCTACCAGAAGAATCATTTCAAGAGGAAGCTGTAGATACACGCAGTCCGATTCAACTCGATGATGTCGATTTCCAGTTGCACGACCTCAATGATAATTACGTGGAGGAACTTGGTAATGAGACAAATGATGATACAAAAGAAGAGTTACTTACCGATCAATATACAGATCAAGATACGGATGAAAATGAGTTTGGTGATACCTTTAATAGTGAAAGTGATTAGTTTGGTTGAAATATATGTAATTTATTCTTATTGTAAAACACACTTTTTTGTATAAAATTTTTTTTAATTTGGATTTATTAATACGTTTGGTATATAATATATACCGGTATTTTGTAAAATACTCGTATTATTATCTAATAATTTTATCAGATGTCATTGCGTCGAGTTTCCGATAGCGTGGGTCGATCAGATATAGGGTCGGCTAATCGTTTAGCTGATTTCGACACCGACTACATGGGTCTCGGTACTGATCATTTAGTGCAGACAACTTATTAGACACTGACACCGACGTCGCATACACCATCACAGACACCGTCCGACGTGGGTACATCACGACGTCAGTTGGTCCCACCACAGAGGCGGGGAGTTCTTGTTTTTATTAAAGGGAACAAGTAAGTAAATAAATGATTTTTAAAATTGTAATTATCATTATGATTAAATTATATTCGTAACAAAAAAAACACATTTGAATACAGGCTACACAGAAGACAGGGCAAGGTGACCACTATACTCCGGGAGATTTTTGAGAAGGAACTCCATCCCGCCAGGTGCTGCTATAAGGCGGTCCCTAAGGAGACTAAGGCGTTCTGGTGGGAGATGTTTAAGGTAATTATTATTTTATATCCAAATTTGTTAATATTTACCGTAACTACACAATCATATGTATCAATTGAATTGTAATTATTGTTTTATTTTGCAGGAGATTTGTTATTGGGACCCGGAGGAGTATAATGATCAACAGATACATGATGTATTTTTTCGGTTGATTGGGGAGAAGTACGGGAGGCAGCTGAACGAGTATAAGCAGTATATTGCTAAATATGATGGTGAGAGGCCGAGATGCGTTATCGAGGAGGTCTATAGGTAAACGATTCTATTATATGTTTTCTTATTAAATTAGAATTTTTTTTTATAAAATATAATTTATACCATATTATATATCATGCATCTCAACTAGGGCTTGGAAGGTCAAGTGGGATAAGCCCGAGAACAAGGCCAAATCCGAGCAGTGCAGCCGGAACAGGAGGAGCGAGCCTGCTGGGCTAAGTATTGGGATGTCGAAGCACAGGGGGGGACTAGATCTAGTATCGATTATGCTTTGGATATCGTAATTAATTTTAGAATATAATAATATAATATTTATTTGTTTAATTTTAATGTTAATTATTTGAAAATTCTATTTGGATACAGGAGCGGGAGACGGGTGAGGCGGTTAAGGTGTGCAATCTTTTTGTACGTACGCACCAAAAGAAAGACGGCGCATGGATCGATACGAGATCTAGTATTATTAATGTGAGTCTCTTTCTTATTTTTAACTTATTCTTTAGATTTAATGTAGAATTTTACTAATGAGTTGTATTTCAGGAGGAGCGACAGCTGGAGAAGGAACGTGCGTCTTCCCAGGATGCGAGTAGCGAGGTTGACCCTGACTAGGTTTTCTTCAATGTTGTCGGGTCGAGCAAGGGACGGCAATACAGTATCGGCTCGTATGGGAAGGTGGTGGCTGCTGTGAAGGGTTTTTTCACAGGCAGCTCTTCGTCCACCTCCTCCCAGGTTGATAGGACCCACATCAGACAGCTCGAGGCGCAGCTCCAGACGCAGAGGGATGAGTTGGAGGACACCAGACGAGCTCAGGAGGCGAAGAGGGTGGAGCTCGAGGCAATCCTGCAGCGATACGTCGAGTCTGAGCGACGACGTGAGGAGCAGCGCCGGCAGCAGGAGGCATCTGAGCGGCAACGTGAGGTGGAGCCTGAGGAGCAACGCCGGCAGCAGGAGGCATTTCAGGAGCAGATGAATGCCCGGATGGCTGACCTGTATGCTCGTTTCCAGCAGTACCCCCTCCCAATCCATAGGACAGTTTGATTTTTATATAAACTTTGTTACTATGTCGAACGCATGTAATAATTCTAAAATTTCAAATATTTTTATAATAATTGGTTTATTTATTTATCTTTTCATTAATGATTTTTTCTCAAATTTTTGGGGAATTTTAATAATTGAACAGGAATTAAAATTAAAATTGAAAAATTATTTAAAAAAATAAATAAATAACCGAGGGGGAATACCCTCGGAAATCCCTCAGAAAATCAAAATACAGAGGGACTGTTGTGCCCTCGATTTTCTGAGGGAATACATGGCCCTCGGTTTTCCGAGGGAAAGTACCAAGAGAAAAATTTCTCTCGGTTTTTCTGAGGGTAGTTTGCCTCTCGAAAAACCGAGAGGTATGTACCCTCAGAAATTCCGAGGGCGACCAGCCCTCGGTTTTTCCGAGGGTTGTACGGGGGATTTTACCGAGGGTACGGACCCTCGGTTCTACCCTCGATATAAATATCCGAGGGAAACTGTCCCTCGGAAAATTTTACCGAGGAGGGTTTTTCCGAGGGAATATTTCCCTCGATTTTTCCCTCGGTTTCTCAAAAAACCGAGGGATTTTAACTTAAAATCGAGGGAAAAATCCCTCGAAAAACTGCTGACCGTTCTCAAAACTATACTTTCTAAAAGGTATCTTTTGGAAACCCGTTCAAAGATCATACTGTTGGAATAAGGTGACCAACAAGCTAACTTATGGCTGTGGTCTGACCATTCTCTTGTAATACAATCATTTTTTATTCGTAATAATATCTTTTTTACATATTGGCATTCCATATCTTTTATCCCATACTAGTTGCATAGGTATGGTCCTGATGAAGTTACTTTATTACGGTGGATTGGTCTAGCAGAACCGTGAGATAATCAAGCACGTAATGTAACTCGTC
>BMAC01000073.1:795344-854729 GCA_014905375.1 Phtheirospermum japonicum
TCATCGCCGCCGGAACAGCCCGCCCCCGCCGCTGTGACGTGTTGCTCCTCCGCCGACAACTTCCAACCGCGTCGCCCGTCGTGCTGTGAGGTAATACGGCTGATCGTATATATATATATATATATATATATATATATATATATATATATATATATGATATATATATAGTCATTATATGTGTGTGCAGACTTGATATATATATGCTGTAATATGATATATATGTATTAATATGCATGCTGATGTATATATGAAATAGTTATAATGATGGCTGTGTATTATATATATGTATGTAATACATTTGTGTGCTAAGTTTGTGTAACATGTATGTGTGTAATATGCTGTGCAGTATGATATATATATATATATATATATACACTGTTAATATATATATTTGCATGCATGCTGTTAGATATATATGTATAAATGGTTTATGTATATATATATAATATATATAATTGTTATATATATATGTTAATATATTAATATATATATATATAATTATTATATATATATATTAAATATAAATTATCATGCTCATTCGATTTTAAGAAAATCAAATTGTTTCTATTTAACAAAAGTAATTAAAACATTGTTTGAATTAATTGATTATAAAATTGGGCCGTCGTCAATTGAATTCGATTCAATTTATTTAAATTTTCAAAAAAATTTGTTTTTCGCTGCGCGACGGTACTACCGATTCTCAACACATACTTCCTAGAAAGTTTGTTTAAAAATCTGTTTTGGAAAATACCCTTTTTAGTTATTTTTAAAAACTCATTGTGGAAAATATACTTTCTAAAAGGTCTTTTTAGAAACCCGCCTTGGAAAATATATTTTCTAAAATATTTTTTTATAAACCCGTTATAGAAAATATACTTTTAAAACGGTGTTTTAAAACCGTTCTAAAATGTAGTTCCTGGAACGGGTTTGACGATTAACAGACCAAAAAGACTACTTTCTGGAATGAGTTGTCAACCATTCTAGAAAGACGGACATTTTAGAATGGGTGCAAAAATTATTTTAGAAAGTGTGACTTTATAAAATGGTTGTATCTAGAACGGGTGCAAAATCATTTTAAAATGTATTTTAAACCTGTTATAAAATGTGTTTTTTTGCATTAGTAACTTTTTGTATTCCACATATGATATCAACATGGACACGTGTTAGTCACCCGAGGTATAAATTTTTTCTATAATTTGTTAGTCCGGGTTATTGGTTTATTTGGATGGAAATTTGATTGTCATTGCACCCATACAACAAAAGTTGTGTTGCACAAGTTTAAGTCATCATAATGGTCAACAAAGTACAACTTCATCAATGCAATTACATCAACTCCTTACTGCATAAGTTCATACGCTTGTACATCTGAAATGGAAATTACATTAACAATACTATTTGACAACATTGTTTGCTTCTTCCATATTTTTTAACAATAATGCTACATGGAGAGCAATATGACAAAAAGGAAACTTCAAATGCATAATTAATAATTTTTTGGTATTTATATTATTGAATTGATTTCATATTTACCTTTTTACCCTTTTTAGTTATAATGGAAGGAAATCATAAACTCTTTATGAGACTTCATGCAATCTTTAACCTTACCGTAAGATAAGTACATATATTATTGGTAAGATCATCTCAAGATTATCAATCAATAATTCATTCCGATTTTATTCTCCTTTTCCCTTTTTTTAGTGATTTAATAGTATTATTAATGAGGAAAATCACTTAATTTCCTATTATATTCAATATTTAAAATTAATTATTAATTTTTTAACCAATAAATAATCAATTATTCTCCACAATTCACATTTACCATTGTAGAACTTTATTTAATTATTTTTATTGCCATGACATTGACAATACATAATGTATGATTGAGCATGATATAATAATTCGTAAATCAAATTTTAATAGGGAATAAAATTATTAATAACGTTGAATCAATCGAATTCGAAAAATTATTTGGGAATAAATCGGATCAATACGTTATACATTATAGACTTCAAAATGGATAACTATCTTTCACTCACATAATAATAATAATAATAATAATAATAATAATAATAATAATAATAATAATAATAATAATAATAATAAAAAACACCGCTATTGATAAATATGATAATAATGATGATAATAAACTTATTAAAATAATAATTACTATTATTAATAAATATGATAATAATAAGATTCACCTGTAGTTAGGGTTGTACATGAAGCGAATCGAACTGAATATTTGCATATTCGATTTGTATTCGTCAGATTCATTGAGCATTTGTATTCGTTTAATATACGAATGTGAATATTCATTCTGATTCGATTCGAAAGACGTATTCAAATTATAACTTGAGTATTCTTTTAAAAATATTTAAAATACCTAAATTAAAATATACCCATTACACACACACACACACACACACACACACACACACACACACACACACATATATATATATATATATATATATATATATATATATAATATAATATAATATATTTGTATAAGATAGCAATTATAATTTAAATAATTATATATTAGTGTGTATATATATATATATTAATATAATAGAAAATAAAAATAAGAATAAATATAATTACAGAATATTATATACTCCCTCCGTCCCAAAATGATGGTCCTGCGGTTGGTTTCACACAGATTAAGAAATGAGTAGTTTATATAGTTAAGTCATTAATTTAGTTAGTATTTTTCAATTATACCCTTCTTGAATTTATTAATATCAATAAATAATTATAAAAAGTGTTGGAATTAGTATATTTGTTATTGGAATAGTAAGATTTTGCATTGTAATCATTAATTCTCAACTTACGAGGTAGAAAACTAGTATTTCAATAATATTAATTAAGAGTATGTGTGGAAATGAAGAATTAATGATATGTTAAATATGGTAACTGGACTATCTTTGTGGGACGGACGAAAATAGAATACTGGACTATCTTTGTGGGATGGGGGGAGTATATATATATATATATATATATATATATATATATATATTATTCTTATCGAATACGTGAGTACTCATATTCGTATTCGTTAATAATTCGAATCAAAATATAAATTCAAATTCGAATTAAGAACGATAAAAGCGAATCGATTACTGAGTCAAATCAAAAGGTTTGATTCATTTACAACCCTGCATGTAGTTGATTTGTAGTCTTATTTCGATTGCTAATAGTTTTTGATTTTATATATATAGTCAAGATAACATTTTAATAGTTTTTTTTACACTTAATAATTATTAAAATATTAAATTAAAATCATTTAATTTCGAATCGAACTGAATATTTGCATGTTTGATTCGTATTCATCAGATTCTTTGAGCATTCGTATTCATTTAATATACGAATGTGAATATTGATTCGAATTCGATTTGAAAGACGTACTCGAATTATAACTTGAGTATTTAAAAAAATATTAAAAATACCTAAAATAAAATATACACATTATATATATATATATATATATATATAGACACACACACACACACACACATACTAGTTTAACACCCGTTTATTACACGAAATTTATTAAAAAAATAAATATAAAAAGTATTTTGATAATTAGAAAGTTTAAAATCTAAAATAATTAAAAAAAATATTTAGATCAAAATCATTAATAATTATTAGTTATGTATTTTGAAAAACTCAAAAGATGACACACTATCAATTTGTGTCGCATTGTACCGATTTATAATCAATATTAAATAATTATTAATTATTAATTATATAATATAATATTTTTATGTTTATATATTCAGAATAATATTTAATTAAATATTTATATTATTGCAAATAACTCTTAACTCATCTATATAGAATATTATTAATATATTATAATATATTTGTTATATTAAATAATAATTTTTAAATATGAAACTTCTAATATATTATAGGAAAACTCTACGGTGCCTTTAAGGGTACCATACCTCCACCCCCTCCTGCATTTACAATCATAGATCTCTTAATCTAAAAAGGCTAAAATTGATCCAATAGTTGTAAATGCACCCAACTAAGTGAGGAATGGTGCCGTGAAGGCACCGTATAAGTTTTCTATATTATAATACTTGTTTCTATATTAGAATTCATAAACTCTTATAATTAGTATTAATTTTGGTAAGACTCCGAACCACCAAAACTCGCCAAATAAGCGTCTGAACCATCATAAAATTACACGTTGTCCCAAAACTTGCTAAGCAGACACATATGATAGAAATATTTTCGTTTAGTATATAGGTGGTATATATATATATATATATATATATATATATATATATATATATATATATATATATATATATATATATATATTTATATAAGATATCAATTATAATTTAAATAATAATATATTAGTATATATATTAATATAATAGAAAATAGAAATAACAATAATTATAATTAGAGAATATTATAACTTTATAATTATATATATATATATATATATATATATATATTATATAATATATATATATATATATATATATTATTCGAATCGAATACGTGCGTATTCATATTCGTATTCGTTAATAATTCAAATCGAAATATAAATTCAAATTCGAAGTAGGATCAATAAGACAAATCGATTACTAAATCAAATCAAAAGTGTTATTTTTTTTCAAATAATATGTATATTGTGATTATCTTATTTTCTTGGACACCTTGAAAATCATTACCTGATAATTTTTTCATTAAATTGTCATGATAGATACATTGTTTATGTTTTAGGAATATTATTTTTTTCAAGAAAGATATTATTTTAAGGAAAATTATTTTTAATTATAAATATATTGTTAGACTTATTTTCATTATTAAGTATTTTATTAAATACAAAGTATACTATCGAATTAATATTAATAATAATTATAAATTAACAAAAAAAGAACAAACAAAGTATGAATATCTTACATTCACTAGTGCAAAAAAGTCAATTAGAGGCGCTGCATAAGTGACGGTTCAAGGAGAAACCGCTGCAAAAAGTGCAAAGGTGGCGCTTATTAGCAAAGAACCGTCACTTATAAATATAAAAAAAATTAAAAAAAATCTGGGTGGCGGTTATTGAATACCAACCGCCACCAATAATAGGAAAAGATGCGGTTGCTCTAGGAAGCGTCACCAAAAAAAAAAACCGGGTGGCGGTTCTTTAAAGAAGCGCTGCTTATACCTGTCTCTTATACACATCTAGATGTGTATAAGAGACAGGCTTATACAGGGCCACCAATACTGCGATCGGGCGGCGCTTATTCAGATAAGCATTGCCAATAACTTCGGCCGGTTTTGGAGGCGGTTGGAAATTACAACCGCCATTTATACCCCCAATAAAAACTAAATTAGAAACCTTAAAACCCTATTCCTCCTCGTCAGCCCCAAAACACCTCACCAATCTATCACCCCATTTCTGTTGTGCTCCCGTCACGCCACCACCATCAAATTGGTCGCAGTCGTTCAATGGGAGGGCCCGATCCGGACAACCACCGGTTCGTCAAGATCCGACCCGTGCTCTCTCCCATCGAGTCCGAGTACATCTCTGCCGTCAAGTGACTCGTCTTCGACGATGACATCAGAGTCCTTACCGTCGGCACCTCTTGCGTTTATCTTTTGATTTTCTCCATCCACGGCCGTCCAATTCACAGACAGGTGGGGTGCTTAAGATTAATTTTTCTTTCTTTTCTTTTTGAAATTGTTTCTCAGTTGTTTATATTTACCGGCTAATTGTTCTTGTTCCAGCGAGGTGTGCAATATAGATAATTGTTTGAATTCTCGATTTTATAAATGATATTCAGTAATTTTTTTATGAGAAGTTGGGAAATGAGAAGATTGAGCTTGCTTGCTTGTGTTTTGTGATTTGAATACTCGTGTGATTATCTAAAGGGTTATTCACAAAAGATACCTAACCAGTTGCAACTTTTGCAAGTTAATCTCAATATCTTACTTTTTTGCAATGTCAGACTCAACCTAATAATTTTTTGCTAATCCATCTATCCATCCGGTGAAATTTCGGTAGTATTTTGTTGTCACAATTTGAACTTCTGTATTTTTGTAAATTAAAAAGCAATAAAAACTGTTGTTTCCTTTGTGGCATCCGACATGGTACTCTGTCAACAACATATTACTGAAATTTCGTCGGAGGGATTGATTTGCAAAAATCAATAGATTGATTCTGACATTAAAAAAATTAAAAGGTTGGAATTAAATTGCAAAAGAGGTTAGTATTTTTTTTAATAACCCTTAATTAAATGGCTCCCAGTGCATCCTATTGTGTTGTGAGTTAGTATTGGAATTATGAGTTTCTTATTGTTAGAAGTTTATTTTTGTGATACGCATGGCCAACTTTATATAAAATGAAGTGGGTGTTTAATTTTGCAGAAATCCTGGTAAGATTCTTAAGCTACGGGTGCGCGGGATCAAACAAGATCTTACGCAAGACACATCTTCAGAGGAGGTTTGCGTTGTAATGCCCGATGTAGTTTCTCGTTTCGATGGGTCTGATATTAAGGTACGTGAAAATTTTGGGGCATTTTACCGTCAACAATAACTAGTCGAACATCTGAATTTTAATTTTACGTTTTTAGTTTTCAAGAACTAAAAACAACTGAAATAAGCAATGCTTTGATCTTGAATGAAAATTCAGTCTTTCTTTAGTTTCTTTGTCTGGTAAATGAATTTAAATATATTCGAATCAGAGAGAATATTTTTGTCTCGATGAATTTATTAATCTTAATTTGGCACCACTTTTTGTACTATTAAAGAGGAAATCCACTGCGAGTTGACATGTTCTTGTCTGAATAAAATTGAAAAATAATAATATCAACTGGTATCCCTTGTCCATATTATCATTTAATCAAATATGACAAGTAGTTATCGTATATTTTCCTTTATATCTTTGAAATATTTTCCTCTGATATTCGTCTTATTTTTTATTTTTATTTTAATGGTATTGTGGAATCATTAGATAAACAACACAGAAAATAAATTCGTCCCTCTTTTTGTTCATACAGCACTTTAAACTGGTAATTATAGTGATTATCTGTGTCTAACAATTTGTATGTGTCTACAACTTTAACATGGCTAACATCTCATGTAACCTGTTAACTTGCAGACTCTGAAGCTTCTGAATTATCGAAAGGTTGCCAGCTACGTTTGTAAGTATAACCCCGCCGTCTCTTTCTAATTGATTGCTTTGAGTTTTTATTTAAGTCCAAGTCCGGTTTGTTATTTAAGATGAAAATCAAAATGTTTTCTCATTCTCTCAATTTTGCTTTTTTCTGTTAAATCCTTGCAAGTGTCGATCCCATTGATGTCGCGAGGAACATTGCAGGGTTAAATCCTGAAACAACTTTAGGTATTTTGTCTATTTATTAGATAATTTCATAATAACATTTTGCCAGCCATGGTCGAGGTTTACTTTCCCGGAGCTTAATAGCTCTTTCTTATTGTTTTGATGTATTGTAGTTGTGGTGGTATCAAAAACTTTCACTACAGTTGAGACCATGCTGAGCGCCCGGACTCTAAGGGAGTAGATCTCGGCCGACTTGGGGTGAGAGTGTTATAAAATAAATATACTCACTGAAATTGATTAAAAACAGCTCCATAACTAACTAGCTAATCAGTATATCCTGTCCCACAATGTGAAACTTACTGTGTGCGTATATTTGCTTTGAATATTGTCAGAAGTTGTTTTTAAAGACTTGAGAGATAATTTTGCTTTCTATCGAAAGGTATAGGTGTTGGTTGAAATACTTTCGATGTGGACAAATTTATATTATATACTGAAGCATAGATGATGAACCTCCCTTTACATTAATTAATTTGAAGTCCACACTGACTATAAATAAATAAATAAATAAATAAATAAATAAATAAGAAAAAGGTCCACTAACTATAACAAAAAATTTCGTAGTCAGCGTATTTATCTAATCTTATGCATTGACAATTTGGCATGCGTAGATTTCTGTGCAAAACTGCAAATTAAGACACGAGGTTTTGAAAAAACAATGGGACATGGTGTAGTTTGGAAGTTGTGGGGTTTCTTTGTTACAATTATTCAATTTATTGATATAGCTTTTCTTATGCTATTCTAGTACACCTCGGAGCCAACATAGGCGTGGCATTGTTTGCCATTGCGGCTTTCAACTCTTTGTACTTGTAAGTGAGACCGACTTAATAGTTATTTTATTGTTTATCTTTCTCTCTTCAAGTTCATTTAATAGTCCTTTGTCATGATGACTATATTCTTTCTTTGTCTCTTAATGACGCCAGGATGAATTATAGCAGCCACTAGTATGTAATCTTATTTCTCTAATTTAATTATTTCCATTGATGAAGGTCGTTTACCAACCTCTTATGTGCTTAGAATTTGATTTGAAGTGGCTTTATTCTGTTAATCTCTCTTATTATGTGTTTGCTTTTGAGTTCTTACTTTAAAAGTTTTAAATTAGAAATATTTTCGTTTCAGTTCATACTCCATAGAAGGAGACTAAGTCATCGGTCGTGTCGCCGTCAAGACTGTTCGCGAAAACTTGAAAGAAAAGGGACACATTTTATGGTCTCTTCCTGCGAGTCGACATGCCGGGAGTGGGCAAGGAGAACATCAAGGTCCGGATCGAGGACACGGTGATCATGAAAGGCGAGGGTCAAAAGGACTTTGAAGATGACGAGCTTGGGCCGAGGTACGACTTCAGTATCCAGCCGCCGTCCGAGAAGTCATTGTTGGCTTAATTGTATTTTTTTTCCTTGTAAAATTATAATGTAAAATATTTTTTTTAATTATATTGAATGCTTTGTTAACATATGATGCTGATTAATTTTAATTATCATGGCAATTGTTTGGTATTTATACGTTGGATGAGAATTGGTAAAATAGAATTGACATTTAATTCTTTTTTTAATTATTATTTTACAATTTAGATGGGTTATATTCAAACCGATGTTAATGTTCTCTATGTCAATGACATCGGTTCCTCAAACAACTGATGTTATTTATCAGTAATTATTGGTGACGGTTCTTAGCTAAGAAGCGCTGCCAAAACAATTATTGGCAGCGCTTCTTAGCTAAGAAATGCTATTTAGCAGCGGTTCTTAGAGAAGAACCGCCACCCGAATCCAATTTTAAGCTGCGGTTTCGAACCGCCGCCCGATTTTTTTTTTATTTTAAGCGTCGCTAGTATTAGAGGCGGTTCATAACCGCCTCTAATCGCCTTTTTTACACTAGTGATTTAAAGTTGATTATTGAAACTTCATGAACTACATATTATACTATCAAATTAATACTTACAATAGTTACAAAAAAAGATAAACACGAATTATTTTTTAAAACTATAATTTATGTTAACAATTTGTAAATTATAAAAACCTATTTCTAAGTTTTTATTCGATTCAGACTCGATTCGAAAGACGTATTCGAATTATAGATTGAGTATTCTTAAATTTCTTTTTATTAAAAATACCTAAAATAAAATATACCCATTATATATATAATAGATTAATATAAGATATCAATAATAATTTAAATAATCATATTTTAGTAAATATAAATATAATAGAAATCTATTTGACATTTAATAAAAATATAATTTATTGATGAAAAATAAAATAAGAATATAAAAATATATAATTTATTAATAAAAACATTTAATAAATTAGAATCATAAAATATAATTTATTGATGACAAAAAATAAGGAAAAAAAGAGATTAATTGAATTATAAAAAAATAAAATATAATTTATTCATGTCAAGATATTTTACGAATAAAAAATATTTAATAAATTAGAATTAAAGTATTAATATACGAGTTAGAATTTTGCAGCAATAATATTAATCTTACAAGTTCAACATTTAAGGGTATGATTGAATTTCCATGATTTAAGTGTATGATTAAATATTTGAGTTAATATTTTAACTTACCATATTTATAAATATATTTTAGTCAAAACTTCAAAAGGTAATTAAGTAATTTAATATAATTATAATATATTTTTTAATTATTGCTCTAGAGCAATTCGCGCCATCCTGCATCACTCATTTTTTAATACCTTGTCAATTTTGCTGATAATGATGCCGAGCGAATGGGGAAAAAAAATAAAATTGTACACATAACATTTATTTAATATAATAATAAAAATGAATATGGACTAAGAGAAAAAAAGCCCAATCCTCAAAAGGGCCAAAACCACAAAACTTCCCAATAAACCATGTCCCTTTCTAGCCACTGCTAAAGAAAAGCCATTTTTATTTATTTGGCAAGTGCTTTTATTGTGTGCTGGACCTATAATAGAGAGACTAGCGCTAAAAGGAGAGTGTACAACGTAACAGTAGCAAAATCATTGGCTATCAGAAATTAAATTAAATTAAAAGCCCTTCCAATTAATATCTCCACCTTTCAAATTCAGTAATTCATTACTATACCATTCTTCAAAAGCTAAGGCTATATAATATAGAAGTTGAAAGTGATATTTCAAGAGGAGTCTGAGTTTGTACTGGTGCAAAGCCTACGGTGAGAGGCTCATGAAGGGTCTGTTGATCTTAAAGAGAGAAATAAAGAAATAAACAGATTGAGGTTGAGAGTTTACTTTGAAATGTATCAAATGTTATTTAATCTACGACACATTTTAAAAAGTATTAGGGTGATAAGTAGACATTGTGTACAAACGAAATCTTATTTTTAGTGTATATAAAGAGGTTGTAGAGTTATTTACAAATAACATAGGAGTTATTTGTTTGTTTGTTTTAAAAAAAAAGGTTTTGTGGGTTTGTGAGTAGATGAAGTGGAAATGATTGCCTTTTTGAATTTGAAAAGGTATGTTCTCTTTCTCTCCTACATAGAGTAGGAATGAATTATTATTATTATTATTGCCGCTTCACATTTTTCCTTCACAATTTGTAGGAACTCGATATGTTTGTTTGACTGTATATAGTTTCTCGAGTCTCAGTGATAAAATGATTGTGTTTTGAATGAGCAAGATAATTGACACGTTGATTTGATGATTAGGAGATCGTTGTAAAAAAATGTATGATGAATTACTCTCCTTTTCATTTTCGGTCACAATTGAGGATTTCACAGACATAAAGAAAGATAATTACTCAAATAATTATTGGTATCAAATGATCGTAATATTTTTTTATTTAAAATAATTAAAAGTGGGGATAAAAGTAGTAAAATAAATTTTATAAAATGAAACAATCATTTTTCTAAATTGGGACAAATAGAGGAGGCGACAAATTACCATTAGTCATTATTTATTTATCTATTTAGAAAAAACTGACTGATTATGAGAAAAAGTGTAAGAGAATAATATGTTTTTCCACGATTTCAAAAGTAATCGCGCCAATTCAAACGAAGTACAAATAGGCCCTGGATACTATGATTTTGGGATCTAATTGGAATTATGATTAGTTTAATTTATTTATTAATTTGAATTCTGTAAAGTGCCAATGGTAGACTTTGTGTGTGGATGTGTGATTATCAGCCCTTCTAGTTCTAGTGATTATGTGTCTTTAATTTCAATTTTTTGGTTTGGTTGGTGAAAATTCCCATATTTATTTATTTGTTAAACAATTTATTTATTTATAATTCTATTACTACAAACCATTTTAAAATTCGTTTCTTTCTGTGATGCCTTTTTGTCTTGTAATACAGTTCCTCACGAGCTGTGTCAGGAGAAAACTTTTTCAAAAATTAAAGCAATAAAATAAAAATAAAAGCAATTTATCTTATATTATATTATATAAATAAAAAAGACCAATCTTTATCACTGCACACAATTTTAAGGTTTTTGCTGCCATTTGTAAAACCATTTCCTCCACACTCTGCTTTTCTCTCTCTCATCACTTTCTTACATGTAAAAAAGATTCTAACTGTCTCTCACATTGTACGCTCTTTCTCAGTGATAAAAGTTGCAGCACTGAAGAACAAAAATTAAAAAGAAAAAAGATGGGAAAGGCTACAAGGTGGCTCAAGGGTCTGCTCGGAATGAAGAAAGATAAAGAGAATGCGGAGAACAGTAATTCAACTTGTGGTGCAAAAAAGGAGAAGAAAAGATGGAGTTTTGCTAAGCCGGCGAAAGATCCCGGCGGGTTGACCCAGATTCCGGCGAACATCCCGGCGGGGGCTGACTCGGCGTGGCTGAGATCTTACATTAATGACTCTGAGAAGGAGCAGAATAAGCATGCCATTGCGGTGGCTGCCGCCACGGCCGCGGCCGCTGATGCTGCGGTCGCCGCCGCTCAGGCGGCGGTGGCGGTGGTCAGGCTGACAAGCCAGGGCAAGGGGGTTTTATTTACCGGCGGCAGAGAGAGATTGGCTGCTGAGAAAATTCAGACTGTGTTTCGAGGTTTTTTGGTAAGTGGATTAATCCAAACATTCTAATTATTATTATTACATTTCCTTTATTTTATTTTTCATGAACTTGAAATTTGAAAATTTCGCAATTATTGGAATGTAGAATCAAGTGTATCAACTCTTTTCAAAATCAGGTATATGTATGTATTACTATTACTATATCTGTAACTAATTTATACTTTATAGTCTTTAGTAAAGAAAAGTGAAAGCTGGGAATTAGTCAATTTTTAACTTTTGTGATTATCATTTTCCATAAAATGGAAAGAGAACCAAATCATCAGCCTTTTGCAATTTGCTAACTTGATCTGGATTTTTGTTCTGTTTTGTTTTGTTTATTAAACAGGCCCGAAAAGCACTAAGAGCACTAAAAGGGCTGGTGAAATTGCAGGCCCTTGTTAGAGGCTACCTTGTGAGAAAGCGTGCAGCAGCAACTCTTCACAGCATGCAAGCTCTTATTCGGGCCCAAGTCGGTGTTCGGGCCCAAAGGGCCCGACGTTCATTCAATAAAGATCACAGACACCAGCCCGAAGTCAGAGCAAGAAAGTCCATTGTAAGAACTTGTTCTTGATTCGGGCCTGCTCCTAGTTTATTTACATTTTGGATTGATCGGTTATAATGTTATATCCATTCGTAATTTTACAGGAGAGATTCGATGAAAATCGAAGTGAATTCCATAGCAAGAGGCTCTCGTCATCTTATGACCACTCCTCTCTCAACGCATTCGACGAAAGCCCGAAAATAGTCGAGATCGACACGTGCGGGCCCAAATCAAGGTCCCGGAGAATCAACGCTTGCATGTCCGAGTACGGCGACGATCACTACTACCACGCGGTTTCGTCGCCCCTCCCGTGCCCGGTCCCGGCCCGTTTGTCGATCCCCGATTGCCAACACCTCCAAGATTTCGACTGGCGATACATTACCGAAGATTACAAGTTCGCAACGGCCCAAAACACCCCTAGGTTCAGCTGCTCGGGCCGGGCACACGGCCCGGTCACACCGGCCAAGAGCATTTGTGGGGATGGTTACTTTAGGCCGTATTCGAACTGCCCTAGCTACATGGCGAACACACAATCATTCAGGGCGAAGACGAGGTCGTATAGCGCCCCGAGGCAGAGGCCCGAACTGGGCCCGAAGAAGCGGCTCTCGTTGAACGAAATAATGGCATCAAGATCTAGTTTTAGTGGTGTTAGAATGCAGAGGCCATCATGTCCTCAAGCTCAAGAGGATTTTGAAATTTAGGAGAGAGAATTAATTTGTTTAGTTTTTTTTTTTTTTGTTTATTTTTATTGCATAGATAATAGAATGGCTTTGTCTATAGAGAAGATTGAAACTAACATAAAACTTCATGTCCTTCTTCTCTATGCCTTAGTTTTCCGTGTGGTCCTAATGACCAACTAATAGAAGAGAATAGACTGCTTGTATAAATTTCTTTCGTAAAAGTTATGTTTAGCGAGTCTTATGAAATGAAATGTTGACATTAAGGAAAATTGTGATTATATTTCTGAATTATAAATATCACTTAGGAGGTATATTACAAACGCCATTTTGAGGTTTTTTTTTTACTTCAACCAATATAAAATATCCCCTGTAATTTGGAAATTTATGAGCAAGGTATTTGTACTCTTGGAAGATATATTTTTTACTGTGTGTATTAGATTAAAAATCTCATTGTCTCGAGTATAATTATGTTCTAATTATAAACTTTAAATAAATATTTACCTTGTAGGTAATTAGGTATGTTGTTAGGTTGTCTAGCACAAGTATTGTGTTAAAGGATTATACTTTTTGACAAAATGCATTTTTTTTATAATGAAAAATTATATTTTATTCTCTCTTTGTCTCAAAATAAATGACGTGTTAGGAATTTAAGACAATTTTGACGTAAGACTTCCAAAACTACCCTCTTTTATTTTCAAACTATGTTTAATATATATAAAATGTGTGTTGGAGATATAAAATATATTAATTTTATATTAAGTGAAGGTAGATAAATTATCTTATAAGATTTTTTAATTTGTTTGAAATCTTTTAAAATAATAATTAACTTGGGACAGATAGAGTGTATAGTTATTTATATTGCAAATAATATGATTTTTCATTATAAATTATTTATTTTTGTTTAAAATGTATAACTTATGAATACTTCTTCAGTTAGGCAGACTAGCCTAACACAATTTTTGTGATATTATCGTATTTATGTTCTTCGGATATGACTTATTACCCTTGTACGTTATGCTTTACGTGTATTTTGGAAAATATGGGTTATTTAATACTAGTCATCAATGTTAACCATTACAGTATTTAAAATATATATATTTTTTGAAATATTACTTTCCCGCTCTGACTAAATTTATATTCTAGTTTGTAGTGTGAATAATGAAATTTCCATGTGACTTGGTCACAGTAAACTATACAGCCCATCTTATTTTTGGGATGCACATTAAGAGGAGGCACAATTTTCAATTCATGTTTTGTTTTTGCAACAAGATGACAGTTGCCCTTGGTAAATTAAATTAAAAGAGCCTGAATTTATTCCATCTTCAATTTACACAAGAATATTCTCTTGTTTGTACAAGAACAGTTTCAAATTTGATGTGATCCTGTGTAGCCTCAGCTAGAATTTTCAATCTTTTCTCCAAATTAAATGGGCAATTATATTGAAAAAACAAGCATTCCCAAATTCATAATACTTGATATTCAAATTAGGCACAACAGATCTATAAAATTAATTTGGGCTCGTTGTGCACTCTTAGATCCTCAAATGTATCACTTGTCTATGTTTTAAGCAATTTCTTTCTTTGTTTTTCCTCATCCTTGACTTGATTGGTTGCAGTGAAGCACTAATAAGGGTATGTAACACGCATAATATAAGTAGGATATACATATTAGATATTAAAATTTAATAATTTTGTATTATTGAATATATAATTGTATTAATCTCAAATATGAAGATTTCATAAATATCCAAGTATCAAACAAACAAAATATTTATAAAATATATTTTTTCTTTTTAAAACCTATAAACTTGTATATTACTCTCTTCATCCGTCCCGTTCTATCTGTCGCATTCACATTTCAAAAGATAATCATTGTTACTTTTTAGTTTCCCAATAAAAAGTAACTGTTACTTTACTACTTTTACCCCTACTTTTATTACTTCACACTTTTAAATATTTTAAACAAAAGGATATTATGGTCATTTGATAACTATAATTATAACATCAATCATCTTTCTCAATCTTCGTAAAATGATCAACTACGACAGATAGGATGGGACGGAACGAGTACAAAATAATCAGTTACCCATCAATTCTATGGTTCTATATTGAAATGTATAAAAATTCTGATGTATGCATTTTATTTATTTCAGAATTTTAGAGAGACGATCATATTTTTCTTTATAAATTGGACACTTTATGAGTATGTATTAATACGTATAAAAAAATGACGTATCCGATAACTACTCGATACAGATACGATATCCTCACAGACCATGCCCGTGGTTCATAGATTGCTTGGCAAGCAATTATAAACCCACTAAATTTGCAATATAGTTTCTATAATTCGAATATGTTAGATATATTGTATTGATCGAGAAACTCCTATATTAGATTGAGAATGGACCAAGTATAGAATTGAGAAACTCATACTCGATTACACCAAATATAAAATTAAGGAGCATGGAAGAAATAATATTATTTCCTTCTAAACAATGCTGTAATCTTTTGCTGATTTAAAGAGCTGATAACTGATAGCTAATAATTGATAATAACTTGACACGTAAATTTTAAAATAGTGTTTGATAAATTAGATGATTAGAGTAGTTGATTATATGTAATATAAACATGATTTCAAATTGTAAAATATTATACATATAAAAGAAAATTATAAAAAATAAAGTTATAATAATAAAATAATACTTCATAAAATAGTAAATAAGAGAAATATACAAAGATTATAAGAAAAATAATTATAATAACAAATAAAATTTTGTTTATGTTTAATAACACTATTTCCATAAAATGTAAAATAATGTGTTAGTTTATAAAATAAGATAATATGTTTATTATACTATAAAATGATAAAAATGGATTTTTTTTTTTCAATAAGACTAGAGCTTATTAGAAAAGGCTACAAGTTATAATTTTTTTTCTAAACATGAGCTTATTAGACTTAATAAGCTATTAATAGCTTATTGAGAGTTCTTACCAAATAGTATAAGAGAGTTTACTGAGAGTGAATAAACTATAAACTCCTCCAAAAAAGTTCAATCAAGCAGACCCTTGGGCTATGACTTGATATTATTTCATGTTAAAAGTATTGGAAATGAGGCTTCATAAAATAAAATTTGGAAGAAGAATGAAAATCTTGGAATGTGAGTAAATACAACAGTGGAGCCACATGTATACGTCAAACATACCCTTCTATTCTTCTTTTGTGTGTGTGTGTGTGTGTGTGTATGTATGTGTGTGTGTGTGTTTGAATATTTCCCCATGTGAGAACCAATAGTCCATCTAACACCACACAATTAGATGAGATGGATGGACAAGATTGAGTATATTATTTTAGTCATTTTATTATATAATGTAAATTGTGGCTGTTATTATTACTAATTATTATTATCATATTAACACATTTGTAAATAAGGTAAATTGCGTCTGCTACTTATACGACTACACTGCTACTGCTACTTATGCGATGGGTCGCTACTTATGTGACATACTGCAGTGCTACTTATGAGACAGATTGTACTGCTACTTATGGAGTAGAGTTTTAGAAAGAAAGTCAATCATCATCCATCGATATGAAGGATTAAAAATAAATCACAGTCGAAATATGGCTTATATACACAAATGTTAATATGTTAATAAATAATTAGTAATAATATAGAAATAATCTCATCCATTTAGATCATTAAGATTAATGGTAAGTTACTCAAATTGATTAATTTTTAGATGAATGTTGGACATTTATCTTGTGTATGGTGGACGATCATTGCATACCGTTAAATTCCTTTATTTTTGTTGCATCAAGTTTTGGTGCTTTCATTTGCACAATAACAATACTTTTTAGAATGTAGTTGTATGCTTTTTTTCTTTTTTTTTTTATGGTGGTTGTTTGATATTTGAGTTCTCTAATTTAAACAGAACAGATGGATCATTTACATATGAAATCAAACCAGCAACACAAATGTTTAATTATTGTTTTCCTTAGTTTGAATCCTACCTTTAATCTAAATGCCATCAATGTCAGATTTTATTGATTAAAGAAAAACTACCGATTGGTACTACACAAAATAGCTGCAATCCATTATTCTGTTACCATATCTAGAGTCAGCCACAGAAAAAACTATGAACAATAAAAAAGAATTATAATCTAAATAAAAGTTACAAGAAACATCTAACAAATATAACAAAGACTTATTCACACATTCCTTAATTCAAATTATTTTATGTGATAAATAGGTGCTTCTGGATTAAATATGCAGACAATGCTAATTTATTATCTAGGACAAACTCGACGGCCTTAGAGACGACCTCATCACCGATGTTGTTTGTCCTGCAAATAAATTTGGAAACACATCCAAAGAAACCATCACGTCTTAAGTTGAGTTTGAGGACCTATACAACTTCTTGAATTTAAAAGACACTCACGTCTTAGGAGACAACCCATTATCGATGCCGTTTGGTCAATAAATATTGGGGCATTGACCATATACTCCATAAGGAAAATAATTTATCCCAAATAGTACTGTATATTTTCATCTTACTAATTACTCCATTTTAACTACGTGATAAACTACAATACCCTCATCTCAATCCTTTTTTCAAAATTTCAAACAGTTGGACCCAAATTATCAGAGATTCTCATCGATCCCGTTCCGTTGTTTAGGGTTTAGGATTCAATACTACATGCAAAATATAGGGTGATGTTGCGAATAAGAACCAACCACAAAATGGTAATCAATCGCAAAATTATATGAAATTTTCGCAAAATCATATGAAATTTTTTGAAATTTGTTGGGCTGAATTTTAGGATGGCGTCTGTATAACAGTTACAGATATGTTTTTATGTATTTAGATTGTTTGAATTAGGCCTATTTAGGATTCAATACTACATTCAGTACTATTGCGAAGATGTTTACATATGTTTTTTATGTGTTTAGATTGTTTGGCCTATTTAGGATTCAATACTACACACAGTGCGAAAATATTTTTTATGTGTTTAGATTGTTTGAATTAGCCTGTTTAGGATTCAATACATACAGTACTAGAAGAATACAAAATGGATAAGTATACTAGAAGAATACAAAATGGATAAATACAAAATGGATAAGTATACTAGAAGAATACAAAATGGATAAGTATGATATTATTTCAAATTTTTTGTAATTAGTTGGGATTCCTACGTTTGTAAATTTTGGCGAAAAAGAAGAACCAATCACAAAATTATGTGTTGTGTTTCGTGTGGTATATATACAACCCCATACTATATGAATACTAAAACCGAAAAATGTTAGTCTTTTGGATGATTAGATTGCTATCATTTGAAATTCCATGCTATTGTATTTATTTATTTGTAATTCATACTTCACTGTTGTATGGAATATTTTAAAAAAGTAGTATGCAGTATACAACTCCATATTTTGAAATATTCTATAAAAGTAGTATGAAATATTTTAGAAAATGCATTTTGAAATATGCAGTATGGAATATTTAACATAAGACAACAGTATGGAATATTTAACTTATGCAGTATGAATTTTTGAAGTATGAAATATTTAACTTATGCAGTATGAATTTTTGAAGTATGGAATTCTGCATTTCAAAATATGTAGTATGGAATATTTTGAAATATGCAGTATGGAATATTCTATGAAAATTTGGATTGCGTAGATTCCGTTTCATAAAATACTTTTGTTATGTTGAACTTTAGGGCAGAGTAGTCAATTTAACATAATTTTTATGAGTATATGGTAAATATACAACTTAAATAGGATTACATAAAATTAATGGATTATATGGCAATTAGTGGTGGTGAGAATGTAGTAAATGGTAATTTCCCCATAAATATTATTTACAAGACCAGATAAAGCACTTATGAACACAAGACGAAGCATTATTGCACATATACTGAAGCAGATTCAATTGATTTAGCAGCATTCCAACCATACATTATAAATATAAAATTGACTAATGTGAACCCCAAAGTAAGGTAACAATTTACGAATACATAAAAAAGCACTTAATGAAGTCAATCACAACAATAAACACAAATTGAAAAAGCATAAGCCAGTGCTTCATTAATTATATTTTAGTGTTTTCACAAGTACATCGGTGTGCTTTTATAGAGCATGATGGCAGTGGTAGTGTGATTTGTGCTAAAAACTGAAGAAATACTAAAAAATACTGGTTCAATATTAATCTATTAGTGCTTTTCTAAAGTACCATACGTGTAATAAAAGAACCAATACTAAACAAAATTCATTACAAGCTCAAATAAAGCACTGTCAAACACATGATGAAGCACTATTCTACATATATATAAGCACCTTTAGTTCAATTAGAAGCATTCCAATAATTCATTCGAAATATTAAGATGCGGGATGATGACAACACATGGACAAGTAAGGTACCAACTTAAAAAATACAAAGAAAGCACTTAAGCATGTCAATCACAACACTACTGTACATATGTGAAAGCATTACAATTTGCCCTCAAAGCACTAAAACACACAAAATTTTGAAAGCTCTAAAACAAAATAATTACAAATTTCAGTTAAGAATACAAATATACTTTAATTTCATATCCATAACTTGAAAGCACTACAGTTGTAACCTCAAAGCATTAAAGTTAAAATTTAAAAAATTTGAAGGTTTCGTAAAATTTTTAATCATACTTCGCACAAATAAACTTCACCAGGGATTATTTTTTTTACCTTTAGCACATGAACTTCGATTCTTGCTCACTCATTCCCCATATCACCACTCCATTGTATTAATAACTTCAGAAAACTAAATAGCAAAAAAATAGAAATCAGTTCACATAAATAGAACCAAAATACATAAGATAAATCAACAACTTAAAAAATAAGACAACACCTATAACTCACACAAATAATACAGATGGTCAACGCACTTTGAAACACATAAAACATTTTGTACTCAATATAAAAAATACGAACCAAAGCATCACATTTTTTAGAAGCACCTTCATTTGCTTATTTTAATACACATCTCATATAAAATACATCTCCAAAACATTGTCAAATAATCACTAAAGTGATTTAGATATAATTTGAAAGTACTTATCACTTTTCATGTATTAAAGCTCAAATAAAGCAGTGACAGGTTCAGAAGAAAGCATTGTTGTACTTATATTGAAGCACCTAAAATTGATAGCATTTGGGCAAAGTAATGTATCAGTATACAACATATAAAAAATACCTGAGCATATCAATCACATACTGCAACACACATGACCAAGCACTTATCCTGGTTAATTATATTTTTCGAGAATATAATTAATTTATATTGGAACATTATCAACAAAACATATAAAGAAAATCATTCAGGGGGTGAGGGAATGATAGGGTTTGTATATATCTGAGTTTACAAAGGTGATCGAATTTGGTTTTTGGGGAAATCATAAAATTTTGAAGGCAAGCGACTCTTGAAGATTTTAATAAAAGGGATTTGGGGGTTTAGGGTACAAATATTCTGGAATCAATCATAGTCTTGTTTGAATTCATACCTTTTCACTGCAAGAATCGTTGTTCGCTTGTGACCTGTCGATCTTCCCTGATCGTTCTCCATCCAAAAGTAACAACAAATTGCTCGATTTTCTACACTGGTGTGGAGATTTTATCATTTTTTTCAGACTTTTTTCTTTTTTGAAGAGATGGGGTGGTTTCTGTGAAATTTAGTATGGGGGTGGCTTTTGGGAGTGACAATCTGTGGTGCAGATATTACGGGTATATAGGAGGGCAGGGATTTCCCGAATCTTGAGCGAGACTAATTTACCCCTCTTCGTGCATTGTCAAATTTGAAACGCACCTTTTTGCCTTTTTTAAGAARAAAATCTCATTAAATATTAGTCGTASGATAAAATTTATTAGTGATCTACATTAAGCCTTAGGTTCACAAATAAGGTTGGGTTCTTATTGGACAACCCCCCCACCCCCACCCCCCAAGAGTGACCATCAACTGTTAACCTACGTTAAATAGTCTCAATCTCGATTTCAACTACCATTGACAATTACAATTATAATTGTTGGTATCATCATAATTGTTAGTATCACAGCTATCTCATTAATTTCATTCGAACTATATCCAAAAACATTATCACCTACACTTTCTATTGTGTTTAATTCATCACACTATTCTATCTAGTACGATTAATCAAGTCATTCAGTTACAATCTTTTCGCTAAATATCTCTGGAGTTATATTAGCAGGTTGGTCTAGGAAGTTGATATTGCTCATGAGATATTCGTTCTTTCCAGTTCTGTTTGTTCATCTTTCTTTTCTTCCATGCCTTTCTTGGTTAGACCAAGGTTCACTTTTAAGAAGTCTTTCTTCATTTTTAGAGGAATAAGTAGAACTCATTTTTTCTCAATTAATCCACATGGAAAAAAAATTCCATCGTATCTTTTTCTTTGATGAAGGGAGTCCTTAGTGATACATGTTCTAGGACGGAGAGTCAAAGTACAAAGACTATTACCGATTATAGTCAACAATCATTAGGTATTTGGGTTCTTCTCACGATATTTATAACCAGAAATTTACAATCATCATTAGGTGTTCATTCATCTGCGATGTATCATCAAGATAGATCTTCTATATTTCTCCAGTCCATGAAATTGATCAAGAATCCATAGTTGAGATATCAATAATTTGTTTGTAGTTACAAGTGTGACAAGAAACAATTCTAAAATGTATATAACTTCTACGAGAGCTTAATTACAGAAAAGTGAATTGAAACTAATCCTCGCTGTAGTATTTCACTCTCCTTTGCAAGACATAAATAATTTTGAAACATATTGAGGAGCTAATAGGTGGGAAGAGCTCAAACTCAAACTATAAGAATACACACACACACACACACACACACACACACACACATATATATATATATACACACACACACACACACACACATATATATATATATATATATATATATAATGAGAACTCTCCCTTATTTGCGAATTTGCGAAATAGTGTTTCTATTATATAAGCAGTGTTTTTATTGTATAATCACAATACTTTATTAATATATCAATTATATACATCAGCAGTGTTTTTATTATACAATTCTAATACTTTTAATTAAATAAGAAAAAATACAAAAAATCGTATCCATCCATTAAATTAGATCTAAAATTCATAATTGACTTTAAATTTACAAATAAGAATATAGTTCTTATTTGAAACTTTATATATATATATATATATATATATATATATATATATATAAAATATAATAATAAAGGGTAAATAATATATGAAAAGAAAATGTTTGAATATTCAGGTTTTATTAAATAAAAAATATATATTTAAATAATAATTAAAAATATATCACAGTTTCAAAAAAAATGTTTTTTTTATGGTGGGACGCGCTTGGGAATGACGTCCCTCTCACATTCTAGAAGGTACCGTTCTAGAATGTGAGCGGGACGCCATTCCAAGGGCGTCCCGAACCTAAAGTGGCTTTCTACTCTTTTTTTTGGGCTGGAATGAAAAAAAAAAGACATTTTCACAAAATTAATAATTTTCTCATTTACAAATAAAATCAATTTTTTTAAATAATTAACAACTAAACAAGAAACGAATAAATTCGAATTTTCACATAATTAATAATTTCTCACAAGATAAATAAATTAAGACTTTTTTCACATAATTAATAATTTCATATAAATTTATTTTTTCACATAATTAAGAACTTTACACAAAATAAATTAATTGACATATTAACAAATTTAACTATTCACATAATTAACAATTTTATCACAAATCAATAAATTTAAATTTCACAAACATATAAATTATTAATTATGTGAATAATTATATTTCGTGAGAAATCATTAATTATGTGAAAATTCGAATTTATTTATTTCTTTTTTAGTTGTTAATTATTTAATAAAATTAATTTTATTTGTAAATGAAAAAATTATTAATTTTGTGAAAATATTTTTATTTATTTATTTTTTCATTTCAACCCCCCAAAAAAGAAGAAAGTCACTTTAGGTCCGGGACGCCCTTGGAATGGTATCTCGCTCACATTCTAAAACGGTTTTTTATATCTATCTTGTAAAATGTTACTTTAAGTTCGGGACGCCCTTGGGAATGGCGCCCGCTCACATTATAGAACGGTTATTATTAGTACTTCCCGCCACAAAAATTCAATTCTTTTTAAAACTGTGATATTTTTTTAATTTTTATTTAAAAATATATTATTTATTTAATTAAACCGAATATTCATGAAAAGTACACAAAGATATAAAGGTACAAAAAGCACCCTCTTTTACATTTCCTCTCTTTTTTCACCACCCAACATATATCCCTTCCAACTTTTCATGTTTATAGCAACTTGTTTTCGATATTTTCATAACAAGATGCACGTGGCATCTTGTGGGTTCAAATATGAAGCAAAGGCTTAACGATTATTGGTCAAATGGATTTATTTTAACTTTATCAGTAATTATTAGAGTTTGATTTGAGCTGATGGATGTGTTTTGTGGGGATCACTCTTGAAACTTGTGGGTTGCTTGCTTGCATCATATGAAGTACTTGTACTTGGTAAATGACATAATAATTAATCCAAACGTTGTTTTGGTAATTGTGCGCTTCTCTTTGACTAAATTATTATGTCCTAGCACTATACATCACCCTTTGGATGTATCTCTTGTACCGAGTTGATAGGGCTATCTTTTCTTTTCTTTTTTTAAACTTGTCTTGGACATTGATCTTGGTTTTGTAAATTGACCACCTTGTTTTATTATATCCCAACATTTTATAAGTTATCTATGTGTTTAAAATTTTAGGTTGTTAGTATGAAATTCTTAAATGTGTTAAAACTAATACGTATTAAAGAAAATTAAATATTAAATACATGTTTAACAATTGCATTCAAATATTCACACAATATTTTTATAAATTTATTTAAATATCTTGAAATTAAAAAATATATAATAAACTTATAAAATTTTATAGCGTCAATATCAGTCCTCTTTTATTACACCATATATGGCGGTAGTCTTCTTTTCTGCTCTCTCCCTTTCTTATTCATATTGAAACAACGATATTTTTTTAATTTCAAATTTATGTCCAATTACACTTAGAAAATAATGATATTTTGTAAAATTTGAATACGATAATTTACATATTCGAGGTGTGCATTCAATTTTTTACCACCATATGAGTATCTCAGTTTTCCGAATCATTATCCCTTCTAAAGCTTACTCCGAATAAATATTGACTTTCAAAATATCAGGGATTTAGGCTTCACCTTATAATTTATCGTTTCATTAAGACATGAACCCTACTATTCTATTTTTCTTATAATGATGGGTAAACAATGTACCGTGGGTCGAAATTGTGGGAGTACTTCTTAATCATTTCTATCAACTTAAAGGGAGGTTTAAATAGTTGGGGTTTCAGATCATAGTTTAGTTTATCTCTTTATTCTTATATATGTATTACAAAATGTGATATCTAAAGAATATTTGAAATATGTAATATATATATGTAGAAAAATAAGATTATAATGATGGATATAATCATATAATTAATGCATGAGTTTTAAGATAAATTTTACAATATAAAAAGTATTGTTTTCTTTTTTAATTTCATTGGAAAAGTTAAGTTTTGAATTACATGTCAATTTCTTGGGCAAGTTCTAACATGGAACTTGTTATCACTTTTATATATATATATATATATATATATATATATATATATATATATATATATATATATATATTTATTTATTTATTTATTGTGATAGATATTAATGTTATGTTTGATAAATATGATTGTAATATATTAATTATATATTGAGAAAATTATTTTTTTTCCATAAATAACTTATATGAATATTTTATGTGATGAATATGTGTTTGTGTGATGATTATTACGTGTGATGAATATGTATGTCTTGTATTGATTACATACGTGTCTTGAATATTCAACTCGTATAACATACATTTTCCATCACACAATTTTGGACGGGACGCGCCTAAAAATCTTGTCGATCGAATCTCTATGGTCATTTCGATGAAAAAATCTGTATTGCCAATAATCATATTTATCATATATAACATTCATATTCATAGCATAGAATATATATATATAATCATACAAAAGGGACCGAGTGCACAATATACCATCTCATTTTGTTGGACATACTAAACATGTTTTAAAATAATTTTTGAACTTAATTAGTGTTATATTATACACATACAGATTAAGAATATGTTGGGCGGACAAAGATGATAAACTAACTGATAATTAAAAATTTAGTTGATAACTGATAAGTTAGTTGAGAGCTGATAGCTGAAAGCTAGCTGATCTAAATTAACAAATTTACGTGGGCTGAAAAACACAAAGTTACACAAAAATAGTGTTAATGCTATTTTTTATTTTTTTAATATAATTTTATTATTGTAAATTTATTATTATTATTATTATTATTTTTATTCCCAATGTCGTTATATATATATATATGTATATATATATATATGTATATATATATATACGGGTGGGTTCACATGGGAACCAATCTCTGTGTGGGAACTAGAAACCTGCTATATTACATAGGATAGGACGTGATACTATTTATGAATCATGTATATGCTAATAAGATAACAGTAAAAATCAAGGGAACATAAAAATAGCAATGTCAAAATATAAATAGCATTTTGTATTATTTAAATTAGCATCACATATAATGTAATCTAACGGTTTCTAAAGTTCCCACCTAGGGATTTGGTTCTCACATGATCCTAATCCTATATATATACATATAAAATTAATTTTCAATAATTGCACAATATCTTTTTAATGAATTTGGGAGAGTTCTTTTTTTTATTTTATTACCATTATAGGCCAATTTATAGAGTCAAGCTAATAATAATAATAATAATAATAATAATAATAATAATAATAATAATTGCACAATACTAAAGTAATTTTAGATTCATAAAAATTAATAAAGTGGTGAAATAAACAAAAACTTTTTTAAATAACTAATGAAATAATAGTGTATTTTTATTTTAAAAAAAAGGGATTAAAATAGATATACAATCAAAAATCTCCATGAGCTTATGTTAAACGCTTGTAATAGTAGAATCTTAGATAAGTTCAAAATTTTCAAATAAACTCATACAACTAAAAAAGTTATTTGAATATAGAAACTTGTAAGCCCTCTTAATAAAATATAAGTTAACTTATTATTTTTAGCATACATACACTAAGTCGTTATCCATTATAAACATAATGAAGTGAAGTTGAATCTTTATTATGTTTTTAAATAAATGCTTCAAATCGTGTTATTTTACACGTTTTGCTATTTTATTTAAGTTTCGTTTTCTCACCATGTATTATGTATATATATATATATATATATGATATATGTTTAAACAAAGTTATGGATTATTTCTGAAGCTTTTGGTGTAAAATTAGTTCGATCCATTATCTTAACCAATTCATTTAGCCATGCTCGAAATTTAAATGACTACCAGTGGAAAATTGAAACTAGACCACCAAACTTAAAAAAATATTAACTCTAATACATAAGTTGGCATGCACGTCTCTTCTAATTCAAACACTAACCACTAATTCTATATAGAAATCTCTTCGTCCAAGAAATAACATGGGAGGCGATTAGTGGTTGGTTGATCGGCTAATGCTATCGTCATCTTATCACTAATTGAGGTTTAACACTTAAATTATAGTAGCATTAGAAAACCATTGATGTCAGAAGATTCAGGAATAACGAAAAATAAATTGCAGAATTAAAATACAATATCTAGAGATCTAATGGGATTTTTTTAGTATTTAACAAATGATTAATTACTAAACAACATATGCTAATGCCAATCGAGAAGATTTAATGTTTATATTTTTAACAGTACTCTCCCATAATTTATTTTGAAAAACTTTGAATTTTGAAATGTGTGTGGGGTCAAGAAAGCATTCATTCATTCAGGGGCCCATCACTTCAAGGCTTCGAATTCAACTAATATATGAGTATTTTCCTACCTATAATTTGATAATCGATTTATTTTATTTTATTTTATTTTATTATGTAAAGTCCAGGAAGGAATGGATCGATTGGAACGGATAGGCCTGATGTTGAGTCCTAAATAATCGACTACAATCCGACTTTTCGTTTCATTTACGATTCACTGATCCAAATAAGTGATATAAAAAGTGAAATACGCCATGAGAAATATGAAATCTGATGTTGTAGACTATTATAAATGGCATATTGACGATTGGAAGATCGACATGAATTAAATGATATGCAGTTGTAATTTATTTATAATATATTTCATAATTTCACTAACGATCAAAAGAGAATCTTAATTTGAACGTAACAGCTGCTTTTATTTTTAGTTAGTCAAATAGAGCATTAATTTCATAATTTCAAACCTAAAGTCCATGCATTGATTTTTTGGACCTTGCATTTAACTTTGAGAAGTTTGATATATATTTTTGGAAATGTAGAGAAATTAAGAACCATAGAACCTAGCTAGGGTGGGGTGAGACCTAGGATATGGGCTAGCTATATCTTGTAGTTTCTAAAGCTAGAATTCGATACTCACATGTGCATTGCACTAACTAATGTGTCGAATGTCAAGATTATTCAAAAAAATGCTAATGCAATGTGAACGTCCTTTTTATGGTTTTTTTCCTTTTTCTTTCTCCTTAAGAAACAAATTTTAAATTTGGCAATTCGTTATCACGTCTCTTGTGGTTGTTAAGACAGTAAGTGGGTTTTGTTTTGTTATTTAGTGTAGAAATCCGCAGAAATAACGAAATAAATAAATAATAAAATAAAATTATTTAAAAATTAAAAATTGAATTGTTCATACAATAAAGATGTTGGAAATTTATTCTTAACAATTTCTCTTTTCTCATTTATTTAGTTATTTCTCTTTTTTGAGCTCAAAATAAATTAGGATATTAGATTTGTTGATAGTGTTTAGGATTTTTATTTAGTTTTCTAAATTATGTTTAGTACTTGTTTACTTCTTTACTAAAAATAGGAGTCTTGTCTATATAAGACAAGAAGTAGGCGCAAGGCAGACACGGATTTTACCACGAGAAGCAAGACGCAGTAAGGAGACGCAAGAGCAAGAAGAACACGAGCACGTAGAAGACATGAGACAACAATTCAAAACACATACATCTTCGAAGTTGCGTAACCAACAGAGAAGATTATCACAAGCGTTGCCACAAGTATTTTAGTATCAAGTGTTGATACTAGTGTTTTTCATATATTACTTTATAATTTTGTATTTGATCTTGAACAATTTCAAGTAATATAGTTTTCGAATTTGTATACCCAGTTCATAAGCACGTTTGCTTACGAACGAAATTTAAATTGTTGTATTCAAATTATTTTGATTAATCCGCTGCTTTTATTCATATAAACGGTTTCATGTTAGTTTGAGTGTTTTAACATCAGACTTAACATCTGTTTAATGATTCTTATTTAAAGCATACGAATTAACAATTGACATTGAGAGCATGTTACTTGATGTACTAAGTATACTGATCCTTATTTTTAGGTATTATGGATGCTCAAGGAAATCCATGACCTCCGATCCTTACTAGAGAGAATTATTCCCTCTGGAAATAAAGAATGAGGTGGCATATCAAGAATATCGATGAACGAGCGTGGAGAACCATTCTGGTTGGATGGGAGAAGCCACATATTATTGACGATGATGGTGATACCATCATTAAGAAATCAGAAGAATGGACAACTGATGAACTTGCCCTATCAAATTGAAACTCCAAGACTATCAACACTCTTTGTGGCTATATTGATTCAAGCTATTATAAAGTGATCAAAAAATGCGAACCAGCAAAGGATGCATGGGATGCCTTGCAGAGGGTGTGTGAAGAAACTACAAGTGTCAAGAAATCTAGACTGAGGATGTTGACGTCTACTTTTAAGTCGATGAGGATGGATGAGAAAGAGCCCATCATGGACTATGCTATGAGACTTTCTGATATTGCTAACGAGTGCGGAGAACTTGGTGAACCAATGACTAACTCACGTCTTGTGGGAAAACTGCTAAGATCCATCTCGAAGAAATTCAGTGTCAAAGTGGTAGCCATTGAAGAAGCAAAGAACACAGGCGATTTAGACTTTGATGCTTTAGTAGGCTCGCTCAAGACGTTTGAGATGGAACATCTTGGTTCCAACTCAAAAGAGAAGAATGTTTCTCTAACTTTCGATGTTAACTCTGATGACGGTGAAGATATTGATTGGAGAGACCTACTGGAGAAGGTTGAAACTACCACACTCGGAGATGAAAAAGTGTCCCTTATGTCTCAATGGTTTAACAAGTACTTGAAGAGGAAAAATAATATTGGAGGGTCGTACTCGAAACTTAAGTCAGAGATTCCAACACTAAAATCCTCAGGACGTACACTTTCCAGAGTTCAGTCTTCACATTCGGAGTCTAAAACCTCTAGCTTCCCAAAGCCTCTTAATGAAGTTCAATGTCATGAGTGTAAAGGTTGGAGACATTATAAAAATGAATGTGCAAATACTCTGAGGAAGAAGAACTTGATTGTGAAAAAGTTCGATGAAGAGGACAATGATTCTAACACTCCCAAATCTGTTCCAGCTCTGTTTGCTAACGTTGTGTGGGATGACGACATTCGTTAGTAACACCAAAACCAACACCTGGTGCTTAAATGCAGAAGTTGAACTTGACAGGTACGAGAAGCTGAGCATCGAGTATGAAGAATTATTTGCCAGATGGGAAAATCAAATACTCAAGGTCAAGGCTCTTATGATCAAGGTTGATAAACTAACCCTGGAAAAGGATGATCAACAAAATACGATTGTCCGATTGGAGTCAACACTCACGAGGAAAGATGCTGAGTTAGAACGAGTGAAGACTGATTTGAAGAAGTTCCAAGGAACTCTCACAAACCTCAAAAAGGGCAAGTCTAAGCTTGATGAAATCCTGAAATTGAGTATCCCGGATTCTTCGAAACACGGGGCTGGATACAAGTCTGTTCAGCAAAAACCAGAATTAAGTCAAAAAGTGGAGACGACCAAACGCCATAAGAGGAGAAGAAGGCAATATGTGTGTCATTGAATCGAGCTTTCCGTACCTACTTTTTAAATATAAGTTTTCAAGCTTAAAACATTCGCTCACAAGAGTACGAGGCCACTTGTTGGTTGGTAAGTTGACTCGAGTCGAATCTCTCGAGGAAAACTAATCGGAAGTAAGTTTTGTGTTTGATTTCACGAATAAGAAAATAACGACGAAAAAGCTAATCTAAACACTTGCACTCAAGACATTGACTCAAACGACGAACAATGAAATCAAAAGTTTTGAAAAGATTTTAGAAAACAAGGGTCTAGGGCTCTAGATTCATCTCCATGGCCTATTGGCATTTCATCGAACACTTAGTCTACGAGCTACGGTTGTCAATCTCACTTGTAGATTAAGCACCATATAATCCCAATTGATGGTTCTAAATGATTCTAGGCTCTAGAACCGTGAGTTTTAACCAACAATCATCAAGCAATCCATATACAAAAACTCAAAATAACCAAGAACCATAAAAAGCTTGAAGAAGCATCAATAGGGTTTTGAACAACAATTATTCTAATAAGAATTCTTAACAAGCATATAATTAAAAAGTATGAGAAACTAAGGAACACAACTATGAATACGAATTAAGAGCATCACAAACGCAATAAAATTTCATAATATAAGCAATTAAGTAATCAAATTAGTAAAGCAAGGGAAATTGAAAACTTACTAATTAACGGAGATGAGTAACATCGTCCAAATGTGGAATTAAACTAAGATCTACCAAATAAATAATCTAAGATCAACTAAAACTAAGAAATTAGAGTTTGAAACACAGAAGTAGAAGAAAGAAAACAAAGAACAATCTTGGGTTGTCAATCTTAGAGGTTCAAGAAAAGAAAAAAGAGAATTCTGGGCGCTGAGCACTGCTTCTGGCTACTGGGAGCTTCTCCTTTTAAAGGCACGAAAGTGGGTCTATTAGTTTTATGGGCCGAGGGCTCTAAATTCCCGAAATTGTGGTGGCACTGGGTAACCCAGTGTGGACAGCATACCCAGTGTTAGCAGTAATACATCAAACGAGGCCCAATCTTGTTAAAATTCCACTCGTAAGCCCACACCCATCCATCTTAAGACCAAAATACTTCAAAATCCATGAAATAAATATGAAATATGGTAAAATAAGTCGTATATATATATATATATATATATATATATATATATATATGCTCAATCTATCCAACCTATACCAAAATTAATAACAAATCCAACTAAAATACTATATAAAAGTCAAAATAAATTCATGCTAATCAGTCATCACTGTGGTGAACGAGGTCATATACGACCTTTCTGCTGGAAGATTATTGACAAACAAAACCAATTTAAAAGGTCGAAGTTGTCTGCTGAATTCCTTGATGGTTTTCGTGCTGTTAACACCAAAACTGACACCAGAATAAAATAGGTCTGGGTAAAAAAGAACGAGATCAAATGCAACATGATCTACTCACCTCTGAAATCTCATATTCATGGAGCTTGGTATTTCGATAGTGGATGCTCTAAACACATGATCGTCTCAGAAGATCTTCTCGCAAACATTGTCAAATTTTATGGAGGAAAGGTGAAGTATGGTGGAGGTACATATGGCCAAATTACTATTCAAGGAATGCTTCATGCTCCTGGTATTGCAAAGCTTGAGAATGTGTTTCTAGTTGAAGGTTTAAAGGTGAACTTGATAAGTATTAGCCAATTGTGTGATGGCGGGTTCAGTGTCAAGTTCACCCGTGAAAAGTGTAAATTATGAAGAGGACGATGCTTGTATCCTCACTAGTCAGAGGACTTCAGACAACTGCTATCAAATCAATGGTGATATATTTTGCAAATTATCTCAACTTAGTGATGCCGAGGTATGGCACCAAAAGCTCGGTCATGTCAATTACAAGATGCTGGAGAGGTTGACCAAGAAGGAAGCTGTGAATGGACTACTTAAGCTCAACACTAAAGTCATCTCAGTGTGCGATGCATTCCAAATAGGGAAGCAGGTTAGGGTGTCACATCCAAATGTGCAAAGTCTCACTACTTCAAATTGTTTCGAGATTCTTCATATGGATCTTATGGGACCACTTGAAGTAGAAAGTCTTGGTGGTAAGAGGTATGTACTTGTGATTGTAGATGACTTTTCTCGCTTTACATGGGTAGGATTTCTAAAAGAAAATTCTAAGGCTTTTGATGGTTTTAAAAAACTTGCGAAAAAATGAAGTGTTCGTTTTGGTGTTAGTATAGGTAGAATAAGGTCTGACCATGGAAAGGAGTTTGAGAATGCATCTTTTTCTAATTATTGTTCCAAGTTTGGTTTAACTCATGAGTTTTTTTCACCTATCACCCCCCAATAAAATGGGATAGTCGAACGGAAAAATAGATCTCTTACATAGATGACTAGGACTATGCTTATTTCAAATGGAATTGCAAAACGATTTTAGGGGGAAACAATGAATACTGCATATCATATAATTAATAGGGTGTATTTTAGACCAGGGTATTGTGTTACTCCCTATGAAATTTTGATGGGTAAAAAGCCAAACTTGAGTTATTTTCATGTTTTTGGATGCATATGCTATGGGTTAAATGATAGGAATCATATTGCAAAACTTGACTCAAAGAGTGATAAATGTATTTTCATAGGATGTTCTCGAAATAGTCACGCATATAAGGTATTTAATCTTAGAACGCGTTGCATGATGGAGTCAGTAAATGTGAAGTTTGATGACATGATTAGTGGTGTTAAACCTGCTGAGGATAATGATCTGGTTTATGATCAAAATCCTCAAGAAGATGTTACGGTTGGTGTAGATGAAACTGCAGGTGTAGAATCTGAAGTTGCAGGTTGTGACGGTGCTGATGACATGACACCAATCATAACACCAACTCAGGCTGCTCTAGAATCCGATTCAGATTCAGATGAGGAAGATCCAGCTGATCCAATTGACTTACATCAGAGGGATATACCCTCAAGAATTCAGAAGAACCATCCTACGGGCCAAATCATTGGGGATCTTGATGAAAGAAGCATGAGAAAGCGACAAATAAACTTTAAGGAGATTGTGAGGTTTGTTTGCTTATCTACTAACTGTTCTAAAATTTGAGAATCATTGTTTCTTTCCAAACAGAGCCAAAACATGTAGAGGATGCTCTTAAGGATGAATTTTGGATAAAGTCCATGCAAGAAGAATTGGATCAATTCGCTAAAAATGATGTTTGGGATTTAGTTCCTCGTCCAGAAAACTCACATGTAATAGGTACAAAGTGGATCTTCAAGAATAAACTGGACGAGGCTGGCGATATTGTGAGAAACAAAGCACGATTGGTTGCACAAGGATACACGCAAATTGAAGGTATTGATCTTGATGAGACGTTTGCTCCAGTTGCTCACATTGAATCGGTAAGACTCTTAGCGTGTCATATGAAAATGTCTATACTTCAAATGGAAATAAAAAGTGCTTTTTTTAATAGAGTTTTAAGTGAAGAAGTATTTGTTGAGCAACCTAAGGGGTTTTGTTGATCCTCACAAACTAGATTTTGTTTTAAAATTGAAAAAGGATTTGTATGGTTTAAAGCAAGCTCCTAGAGCTAGGTATGAAAGGTTGACACAACACTTGATTTTCTTAAATTTTAGACATGAGGAAGTTGATAAAACCTTATTTATCCTTAGATCAAATAAGCACATTTTAATTGTCCAAATTTATGTAGATGATATAATTTTTGGATCTACTAACGAGCAGATGGTGAGTGATTTTATTACGAGAATGTCTGACACATTCGAGATGAGCCTGGAAGGTTATCTCTCTTACTTTCTTGGTTTGAAAATTAAATAGATGTATGACGGTATTTTTCTCTCTCAGTCCAAATATGCTAAAAATCTTGTTAAGAAATCTGGGTTAGAGAATGCTACGCATAAGAAAACACCGTTAGGCAAAACCATGAAACTGTCTAGAGATGATGTTGGTATTAGTGTTGATAACACCTTGTATAGGAGCATCATAGGAAGTCTCTTATATTTGACGGCTAGCAAGCCAAATATTATGTATAGCTTGTGTCTATGTGCTATAGGTACCAATCAAATCCTAAGGAATCACATTTGAAAGCTGTTAAACGAATCATTAGGTATGTGGCAGGTGCAAGTGATTTAGGTGTTTGGTATACTAAGGAAACAAGTACTGAACTCATGGGATATACGGACTCGGATTGGGCTAGGGATGTTGTGGATAGAAAGTGTACTACAGGGGGTTATTTTTTCTTGGGTAATAATCTTATCTCTTGGTACAGTAAAAAAAACAAAATTGTATTTCTCTTTCTACAGCTGAAACCGAGTATATTGCAGCTGAAAGTGCTTGTACACAGTTGCTTTGGATGAACAAAATGATAGAGGATTACGGTCTATATAGTAGAGTTTTGACTGTGCTTTGTGATAATTCCAGTGCCATGGATATCTCGAAAATTCGGTCCAGCACTCACGAATCAAACACATTGACATAAGGTACCACTTTATTTGTGACTTGGTTGAGAGAAAGATAGTTAGTTTTGAGCATATAGGAACAGACAATCAGCTTGCTGACATCTTCACAAAGGCATTAGATATAGATACCCCCTCTCGTTTGAGAAGAGATCTCGGAATGTGCATTGCTTAAGGCGATGTTAGTTTTGATGTCATAACACCTAAATTGTCATCTGTCGTGACATCTGTATATATTTGCATGCATTTTTATTTTTCTTTTCATACAAAAACTGAATGCATTGGGTCTGGTTGAAGTGCAAAAAGGTCATATGTTGTAATAAAAATGGTGGCAATGATTAACATGAATTTGACCTTATTTTAGTTAGTTTTTGTTATTAGTTTTGGTATAAGTTTGATAGATTAAGCATATTTTCGTATTTTTATATCTCCAACTTATTTTACCGTATTTTGATCATAATTGATGCAATGGGTGGTTATTCTTGTTATTCTTTGAAATTATCGTTTGTTCAAGGATGAACAAACCAATAAAGCATGGCGTAGTTGATTAATTGATGAAATTATCATTTGTCACCGCTGAGCCTAACCGCTACACCCTAGTGGCCACTATACTGCTACCACAACTACTAAAGGATGATAGAGAGCTCCCAGATCAAGTTAACGATTGACTTAACGGTTACCGAACCGTTAGCCCAACCGTTAGGGAGCAATAGAGAGTTTAACGACAACATTAACGGTTACTGAACCGTTAGCTGGACCGTTAAGGGCGGACAGAGACTTTCAGCAAGAGTTAACGGTAATGGTTACTCTAACCGCTAAGCCAACCGTTAACGTGCCAGATTGGGAATTAATAAGGAAACTTGTTCTCCAAGTTTTGGGAATCCAATACAAAACCCATCTAAAATCCGTCAAGAACAACACCTCTCTTATTCCTAGAGTTCCAAGACGTAGAGAGAGTCTATTTCCATCACCCGTTACGTAGCTAGAGGATCGAGATTGAAGATTCAAGGTTCACGAGTCCCAAAGCTCATTCATTCGTTCGTGATTCATTCTTCGCTCAAGATCATCGTTCTTTTCTACGGAGTAGCTGGAGATTTACTACCTTTTCTAGTTCCAATAAGTACTCTAAACCTTTTTATTGCTTTCTACATTAATTGTTCATTAATTTTATGCTTTTGTATAATTGTCTTTATTTTCAGATCTTAAGTTACTTGATGCTTGATACTTGGGTTTTGTTTGATAATAAAGTTCGTAATCTTTCAACTTTTAATTTTCGTTTCGTTCATCCATGCTTGGTAATTTAGTTTTAATTTCGTTCATTCTATTTAATTGCTTTTCAAGTTCCAAAACCTTAGTTCATAGCTTTTAGTTATATAAGTCTTTGAAATTCTCATTGGTTAATTAGTTCAAGATAATTAGTTTAAATTACTTGCTCTTGCCTTTTTGATTCTTAGTTTATAAAATCATAAACAAACAACCCCCCCAATTATACATGTTCGTGGGTGACCTTGTGATAAAGCAAACATTGGAAATACCGATTGCTTGTTCCTCAAGGCAGGAATTTGAGTTTTAAATAAAAGAAGCGTATCTTTAAGATTCTACATTGTTTAAGTGGTTTGTGCAGAAGTCAGTTTTGGGTTACGAGTTGAGAAATAACCTAAGTATTAAGGATACGTTATGAGAGTTAAGTGAGGTTTCTTTAGAATGAGGTGAAGCACATTGCTTCGCGATTAGAGTAGTTTGGTGAGTTATTGATCACGTTAGATCGTGAGTTAGCCACACGACTTATATATTCCATACCCATCCAAAGAGCCTACATTACAACCCGCAAAGACCTTTTCTGATTCTTTTTTAGTCACACACTTAAATGCGATGCAGAAGTTTTTGATTTTCAGTTCTTGTTTATTGTGCTTGTATTCTGATGATTTGAGCGTAAACACGTCCCTATAAAAAATTCTTGAGTGCTTTTGAGCGTACACATATATATTATCCTTTGTGAGGATGCATGATTTGATTCGAAATGACAATGTAATAAGGGTTGAGTATTTGAGTTTGCGTTGCACTTATCTATATTTTCAAAATTATCTATGTAGCACAACACAACCTTTTGCTTTAACTTATTTTCATTCTTGTTACTCTTTAAAATTATCATTTGTTTGAGGACGAACAAACCAATAAAGCATGGTGTAGTTTATTAACATGAATTTGTCCTTATTTTAGTTAGTACTTTAGTTAGTTTTTGTTATTAGTTTCGGTATAAGTTGGATAGATTAAGCATATTTCCGTATTTTGGTATCTCCAGCTTATCTTACCGTGTCTTGATCGTAATTGATGCAAATGGGTGATTATTCTCGTTTTTCCCCATACAGCTAAGTAACCGGATGAGCTCAGCACTTAATAGATGAAGTTTGATGATGGAGAGACAAAGTCGAGCTATTCGGTGAAGAAGTATCAATTTTTACCGATTGACCGCTACACCCTAGCGGCCACTATACCGCTACCACAACTGCTAAAGGACGACAGATAGCTCCCAGATCAAGTTAACGGTGGACTTTATAGTTACCGAAGTGTTAGCCCAACCGTTAGGGAGCAACAGAGAGTTTAACGGCAGCATTAATGGTTACTGAGCTGTTAGCTGGATCGTTAAGGATGGACAGAGACTTTCAGCAAGAGTTAATGGTGGTATTAACGGTTACTCTAATTGCTAAGGCAACCGTTAATGTGCCAGATCGGGAATTAATAAGGAAACTTGTTCTCCATGTTTTGGGAATCCTATATAAACCCATCTAAAATCCATCAAGAACAACACCTCTCATATTCCTAGAATTCCAAGACGTAGAGAGAGTCCATCTCCATCGCCCATTACGTAGCTAGAGGATCGAGATTGAAGATTCAAGGTTCACGAGTCCTAAAGCTCATTCCTTCATTTGTGATTCGTTCTTCGCTCAAGATCATCGTTCTTTTCTCCGAAGTAGTTGGAGATTTACTGCTTTTTCTAGTTCCAATAAGTACTCGAAACCTTTTTATTGTTTTCTAGATTAATTGTTCGTTAATTTTATGCTTTTAGATAATTGTTCTTTATTTTCGATTCTTAATTTACTTGATGCTTGATACTTGGGTTTTCTTTGATAGTAAAATTCGTAATCTTTCAACTTTCAATTTTCGTTTCGTTCATCCATGCTTGGTAATTTAGTTTTAATTTCATTCATGCTATTTAATTGCTTTTCATGTTCCAAAACCTTAGTTCATAGCTTTTAGTTATATATTAATTAGTTTAAATTAATTGCTCTTTTTTTTATTCTTAGTTTAAAATGTCAAAAATAAACAGCCCCTAATTATACATGTTCGTGTGTGACCTTGTGATAAAGCAAACATTGGAAATTCCGATAGCTTGTTCCTCGAGAATCAACTCGGTTTAAACTTACCCATGTACAAGCGAACTCGTACTCTTGCGAGCAAGCTTTAATATTTGGCAAACATATTATAAGCGTAGATACGTGAGGTTTGAATCAGGCAAAAAGAATAACCTCTTTCTATTGGTGATTGTGGAATATTCCCGCAGAAACAGGTTTTCTCCCAGGTCCAAAGAAAAAGGGGTGTTGATTTTCTAGAAAATGCTAAAGATAAGTAAGTTTCTTTTAAATATAGTGAAAAGATGATAGAAAATCTGGATAAAAAAGATCCATTCTTTAATCTTCACCTCCTTAAGTGATTATGACGTAGTCATTAACTCGGGTTAAGGGTTCTATTATTGACTTTACCAAAAAGTAATGTTGGTTATAATGTCATCACATAAAAATCAACATTGATCATGTTACCTAAACCAATTGCTGTATTTTTATTTTTTTAGGTCATGATTTTCAGGCATCAATTAGGACATTCATAATTTGTGAGGATGCCATTTTGCTTTGTTTTCTGTTGCTTGTGCTTGCGTCTTTCACAGAATTCTCTTGATCTTGATATGAATTTTGCTAACCAAGTGTTTCAGTGGTGTTATAATCAGAAGATTGGATAGGTAATAAGGGGTTAATTTGGCGAGTGAAAATTGCTTTGCAAGGAACTTGTTCAACTATGGTGATGGTTTATAAAAATCCAGCTCTATCTCGGTTTATTATGTAGTTAAGATTTGTGATTTTTATTTTCCAAAATTGAGATAGTGGTTTAGTTGAATTGAGGTCGTGTGCCTTATTTTGAGAAGGAGTGGGATATCTTTTTAAAGGAAAGAAATTTCTGGGGTATAAAATAGAATATTGTGATAATAAGGGAGTTATTTTTCTTTCTTTATTTTTACTTTCTCTCTCCCTGCAACGGTCACTTTTGCAAGATTATAAAGGTTAGGGATTTTTACTGTCTCCCTTCTTCTCACTTGACTTTCATGCCATTAACACTCAATACTCCAACGACTATTATTTCTCTCTTTCGATTTCACTTGCTTTTGTGTTCTTTTTTTGAAATCTCCAATTGCAGAATGTCGAAATCACCTTCCCCGAGCAAAATTCTAGAGGTACCGGAGGGTGTGCACTGCCCAGGTGAACAGGTTTTGGTGAATCTCCAAAGGTTCGCAGCCATGGACATCCAGGAGGAAATTAGTGGTGTTGTACCACCAAATCTGTCACCAATTGAAACCACCACTGCAAACCCTCCTCTGATCAATCCTCAAGAATTAGTCTCTTTCACGACTGCCGCCTACGCCATTTCAGAGGCTCGTCTTTTTCCCAGCCAACAGGGTAACGAGATTGATGTGGACAACCCTCCGAATTTGTCATTTATTTCACAAGTATTTGGTCCAGTTAGGAATCCTGTCTTGAAATGATCACGTCGGCTTTGAAATATTCCCTTGGGAATAATTCCGGCAGCTATTTCAAAGAGTCAAGCAGGGGAGAGGCGTCATGTGCCAATTGAGCACATGAATTTGGCTGAGGACATTACGATCATGACGGACTCGGATGATGACGATTACGTGCCACCTGAGACTGTTGCCGCACCGATGATTACATCCACCCCACAGTTATCAAAATCTACTACTCTTCGCCGGAAGCAAATCGTGCGCTTGGCTGACAAGAAAAATTTGCCAGCTTCTATTAAAATCTCGCCAACCTCTACTGAAACTAGCTATTCTGATCCCCTGTATGAGATTATTGATATTTTCATGGGCGAGGTTGCAAGCTCATCCACCCCTCTAGTTGATGAACCGCCCTTGACTCCTTTCAACATGGCTCATCCAGAGCCTGAGCCTGAGTATGATTACTCTTCTGATTCCGATGATGTGTTTTGTCTCTCTAAGATTTTGTCTACCATTAAATCCAACAAGAAGAAGGCCAAAGCTGCTCAGAAAATGGGTGATGCTTCTGGTGATTTTTCATCGACTCTAACATCACCTACAGCTGCTCAGGCAACGGGTGATGGTTCTGATGATGTGTCACTGAACGTGAAATTACCTGTCGCTACTCTAGTCTCCTCATCTAGCTCTGATTTTGTTGTTATTTCTCCTGAACGTGCACCGTCCCCCTCTGCTGCATCAGAATAGGTTTCTGGTGATTTCGCCGACATTGCTGTTCAGGCTATTGAGATTGAGGACATGGTTCTGGTTTCAACCATGTTTCCGACCAACGAGGCTAAGAAGCTATTTTCTGGATACCATCTCCGAGGAATGATCGATGAGCGCCGAATCCCAGCCGATATTTTCAAACGGCACAACCTGGTTTCTTTCTTTGAGCACAAAGGTATGTATTCTACAGTTTCAACCGCCATGACTTTCATCTGTAATGTTGTGCTGGAGTTCTATGCCAATATGCTCCCTTCCATCGCTGATCCCACGTCTGTAAGCTATGGTAAAGTGTTTGTGCGTGGAAGTGTTTACTCTTTTACTCCTGCTTTAATTAATGAGTTGTTTGGGACGGAGGACTATCATGGGGACTCGACAGTTATTGACATGAATGAGGTGGTCGAGTTTTTTTCTGGAGGTTTGACCAAGGAGTGGCATGAGAAATTGCCCAGCACACAGTTGTCTTCTCTATATTCTATTTTTCATAAGGTGGCTATTTGCAACTGGGTTCCGACCAAGAATTCTACCATTGACACACGTCCTCAGGCTTTGTTTCTGTTCAAGCAGGGACGTGGTATTAAGTTCAATTCTGGTCAACATGTTTTTGATGCAGTCACTCGGTTTGCTTCCACTAGAGCAACCTCCTCCTTTTTTTCCCATCCCTCATTTCCAGCCTTCTAGAAAATCAAGGTTTTAAGCCTACTGAGGATGACGTGTTCACTGGAGAGACGGAGTAGATTTCTCTGCGTGGTCAGCACATGACTGGAGCAAGGGTGGTTGATCTTCCATGGCAGGTGCCAGCTAGGACTGATGGTGATTCTGGTGTTGGTAATACCAGTACTAACATTGTCTAGTTTTCTGCTCCGGTGGTGCGCGCTCAAGTGACATTTCTTAATCATCAGATTGATCAACTCTAAGCTCAAGTTGGGCAGCTCCAGGCTCTTCGTGACTCATTTATTGAGGCCCTTTTGCTTTCTGACCAAAAAGGGGGAGAGGATGATTAGACTGATGATGACGACACTGGTGGCCTGATTGCTGTTGATGATGATGACCAGAATGCAGGTGTAGCTGAGGAGTTGGCACGTTTGGCCAAAGAAAAAAGGAAGAGAAAGTCAAAGAAGAAGTTGAAGAAGAGAAAGGCTAGGAATGACGGGACTACTCCTCGTCGGTCGAAGAGGACTCGTACCCGTTAATTCTTTGTGCTTATTTGTGTTTTGAAAACAATGATTTTTAATTGTGGCTTGTGTTATTTTTGAACAATATGTATTTGTTAAGGGGGAGTTTAATTTAGGAGGAGTTTGAACATTTTAGTGCGTCGTAATTATTCTAAAAATATTTGTTCTCGCCTATAAAGAATTTTTTCGTAAAATCGCATCTAATAAAAAGGAGGAGATTGTTGAGAATTTTATTCTTGGCAACTATTTGCCTTTATCGGGCTCAAAATAAATTAGGATACTAGATTTGTTTTCTAGATTGTGTTTAGGATTTTATTTATTTTCCTAGATTATCTTTAGGACTTGTTTACTTATTTACCAAGAATAGACGTCTTGTCTATTTAAGACAAGAAAAAGACGCATGACAGACATGGATTTTACCACGAGAAGCAAGACGCAGTAAGGAGACGCAAGAGCAAGAAGAACACGAGCACGTAGAAGCCTTGAGGCAACGATTCAAAACACATACATCTTCGAAGTTGCGTAACCAACGAAGAAGATTATCACAAGCGTCACTACAAGTATTTTAGTATCAAGTGTTGATACTAGTACTTTTCATATTACTTTATAAATTTGTGTTTGATCTTGAACAATTTGAAGTAATATAGTTTTCGGGTTTGTATACCCATTTCATAAGCACGCTTGATTACGAACGAAACTTCAATTGCTGTGTTCAAATTATTTTGATTATTCCGCTGCTTTTATTCATATAAACTATTTGATGCACTACAAGAAAAATGGGATTAGACATCACCTAAAAGACATCGGTTATTTTACTTTTATGGTGTCTTTTCTCTTATAACACCGGTTTTTTAAGAAACGGATGTCTTATTAGTGTAGTCCTTTGATAATAGACATCGCATTTCCAAAACTGATGTTTATGGTGTGAAGTCCCACAATTACACACCACTTTTTACACCAGTTCTTGAAATGTGATGTCTATTTATATATTTTCTTATTATTTGACTGCAGTGTTTTATACACCGATTTTCAAGTGATGTTTATTTATTGATTTTTAAATTATATATTCACACACTGGTCCAAAATTGATTTCTAATCATATAATCTCTCCTTCCCAAAGCCTCCAACTAAACTATATCCTACCCATTTGTACCAAAGCCCTATCTCTTTGAAGATGTAGATAAAAACGGAGCAGAAGTGGTGGAGCCTCCTTCTCCTTTGAAATGTTAAGCGCCCCTCACACTGGCCCGGGCCACCAAAAGTACGACCTGTTGCGGCGAAGCCTCCTTAAACCCCCTATTTTGGATTATTGTAGCGGATCTCGGACGGATGCGAGCCCAGGCGCGGTGGAAAGCTGGGCTTTTATCCCAGCGGCGTCTTTCTGTCGCCAGTTTGTTGCACAAGTGGAACCAGGATCCCTGAGCTGAGAATCCCTGAAACGGACAATGGCGGTGGAGCTTTCAATGGCGACCAGTTGCACCAAACCCAGAATTTTGGATCTTGGACAAGATCCATTTTGGTAAGGTCGTTGATTCTGCAAATAATTCCCTTTGTTATTTGATATTGTTGCTGTGTGTGATAGATTGGTGTTCCGGGGTCGACTCGACGTTGAACTGTTGCATTTGGTGGTTTGGGATTGTCAGTGTTGGCTGCTGTCAAGCGTCGAAACTGCTGCGGGGCTGTGTACGGGCTGAATTCTGGCCGTAAGGGCTGCTGTCAAGGGTTCGGGCCGGGATTGGGTCACTGCACTCAAAGGATAAGGCTAATTACGGACAGTGCTGTCCGGGCCGTTAACAAAAAATAGAAGTTAAACCAAGTTTTATAATCAAAAACGCTTCCGTTGCGCAAACGATTGTGGGTACCAGACGGCGAGCGACCACAACAAGAACCATACAAGAGTAAAAAAATCCAAAACCACATATATCGCCTCTCCTTCTGCTGACATTGAGCATTCCAGGTAGTGTAATTCATTCAAGAAGATGTCTATTATATGTTGATAATCTTAACTTTAGTCATTTGATTTTGCAGGACATAAAACCTTAGGGTTTAATATTTAGACCATCTTTAGTGTTWGTTAGTTATTTAATTTTTTTTCTTTATATATGCCATAGAAAGTTATGGATTTTCTCATAACATAAAGAACCGTTGAACATTATTTTTTATCTTAATTAATTTACTTTTAAGTGACTTGATGCATTGTTGATTCGTTGAGCTGGGTTTAATTATGAAAAATACTCTTTTATGATAAAAGAGTGAAGTGATTTGAATTCACTGGAACTTTAAAGTGATCCTAGGTGAATGGAATGGTATTATTATCTATCTTTAAGCAAAATTTGGCAGATGAAATATTTATATTAAGCATCTTCTTTGCTTTTCTATATCTATATAATATTAGTTATGTATAGAGAACATGTAATTCTGTGTTATGAGCTTGTTGCGAATCTTATGGGGGCATGACTGAATAAGAATACTCGAACTATTCTCTCTAAATCACATTATTTTTATTTTATTTTTTATATATTTTTTTTTTGTTTTGGGAGGGGTGGTTCTAAAATTGAGAATATCTTTTGGTGAATAAAGTGGGAGTAAAAGAAACTCAATTTCATAAGCCGTGAACTTTAACTTAGTATATCTATAAGTAGAAATATTTGCTTGAATTTTGAGTTAGCTAAGGCATCAGTAATTAAAACTTTAACTTTATGTTTCTGTCAATTAATTTATTTTGTTGATCATGAATGGATATTTTCTGACTTCAAAAACTTACTAGCTCTCATGACTTCTTGAGGTGAATTTTTTATTGCTTTATGAAAATTGTGATTTGCCATGTTATTGAGAAACTAAAATCATGCTTAAATTGTTCATCAAATGCTTTATATAAACTTTGATAATCTCAGTCTTATGAGGCTTATATCAAGTTATTTACGAGGTGGTTACAATTGGTTGGCCTTTTGCTTGCATGTGCCCTTGAATTAGACTTATACTTTTTATTTATTTAAATATTTTAAAATATTGGCTGAACTTCTAATTGGCGGTTTCCATGTATCGATGACTCTGCCGAAGGTGCCATCCTGCCCATTTGAACCACCCGCTACTCAAAGCCACCGTCGGGATCACATTTTTGCCTGCTTGAATCATATCCTGTCGTAACCATATTCTCCCTCGTTTGAACCACAATCCTAAAGCACCATCGGTTTTTCTCTCATCATAGTCACCTCTCAGGAAATGCCTCATTGGGTCATAATTGGTTTGTTGTTACAGGTTTTGCGGCTCAATTATGCAAATAGTTGCTAGAAGAAGATGTTTTGCTGATGAGTGGAGATTTTTGCTATTGAGTAGAGATTGATACTTTTGTTGGTATAAACTGAAAGAGACATTTTATTTTGTTAATTACTACATTGAGGTTTTAGTTGCTTTAGTTAAATATTGCATTTTTAAGGCTGTTGGTTGGTGGAACTTGAATTGGATTGAATATTGGTGGCTTGTAATTTCTTGAATAACTTGCTGCTTCTTCTTTTTTTTTTTTAAATTTTCTTATTATATTAAATAGATAACTTAAGAATAATTGATGTTTTTAAAACTAATAGCATCATATTTGAACTGAAAATCGACATCAATTTAATAATAGATGTCGGCAACAAAAGACATCGCTATCTGGAGAAAATATGACAAATCAAATCTATTAATAGAAAAGACATCGGTTTTTTTATTAGTGCAAAAAAACTAAAAAAAACGGTGTCTATTTTGGAATAGGCATCGGTTTAAAACTGCCATTAAAACTTCTCCTTCAAACACCTGGGGTTTCAACAACAATTCTTTTTTATAATAGACGTCGTTTTGTAACTGATGTCCAACATAAAACAGACATCAGTTTTAAACCGATGTTCTTAATCCTTACTTTTAACACCAGGGGCATTAACATCACTTGTTTTATAATAGACATCAGTTTTAAACTGATATCTATTAGCTTTTTTGTAGTAGTGATGTTAGTTTAGGTGTCTTAACACAAGACTTTACATCTATTTACCGATACTTATCTAAAACATCCATAGACCTACGAATTAACAAAAGAAAATGTTCACTTGAGGTTTTGAAATATTTCTTTGTAAATAATATTTGCTGTGTTATTAACAATGTTACAATTGTCATCACAACATAAGATTTTTAATCCTTTACGGCTCTTCAACCGTGTGATGATGACGTAGAGCTGGCCATGGCTATAAACACGGTTTGGTAAGTACAAACCAACATTGGATAGAGTTGACCTTGACTCTTATTTATAGTCATTGCAAAACAGATAATAAGTGGAAATTGTTTCCTCTGAAATTTAAACGGGTCTCTGCTATCCGATGGACTCAATGCCATACGTGGAATATAGACCTTCATTCCAATATTAGTTCCTGAAAGAATCTTTAAGTGTGCTCGAATTTCACTATTTAGTGTTACAATTTTCCTTTGTTCTTTACATGTGTGATTTGCGTTTTCAATATGCATGTTCAAGATATGACTGTTAAGTAGGAGGATATATGTATATATATATAGGATTAGGTTCAAATGAGAACCATGTCCTTATTTGTGAACCTAATGTCAATTATGAGCCTTAGATCAAATTCAATGGATGGATCAGATTTTTTGTATATTTCCTTATTTGATTAAAAGCATTAGAATTTTATAATAAAAGCACTGCTGGTATATAATAAAAGCATTGGTTCGCAGGTTCGCAAATAAGGACATGGTTCTCATTTTAACCTCCCCTATATATATATATATATATATATATATATATATATATATATATATATTCACAAAACCATGAATTAGTACTCCCCCTCCACAAACACACACACACACACCTCAACCCCACCCCGCACCCCCTCGCACACACACACATGTATATATATACACACAAATATACACACACACACTGTGTGTGTGTGTGTGGAGGGGGATACTAATTCATGGTTTTGTGAATGTTGTATACGCACCCCAAAATATATCATAGTGTACCCCACACCCCACACCCTCCCGCACACACATACACGTATATATATACACACACAAACATACACACACTGGGGGTGGGGGTAGAGGGGATACTAATTCATGGTTTTGTGAATGTTGTATACGCACATGATATGCATCCACATATATCATAGTGTAGTGATTAATCATAGACGAGAATTTGGAGGTTAAAATCTAAGTGAATTTTATGCATTATAATTGTTCTCATATTTACCCAAGTTCTTAAGCAATAACTATTCCTATATAATTACTTTCTATACCCACTTTTTTTCTCCTTCTTTTAAAATGGAAATTGTTGGGTTAAATACTTTATGTGCGTGTTAGAATAATACTATAATAATCAAGTTTTGACCATATATAAAATAGTTCAATATACATTCAAATCATTACTAATTTCTTGTCGAGTTCTCCAAGGGATTTTTCACTGGATCTTCCTTCTATTCTCATTATGAATAGATGTTGTATATTCGTATGAAACTCGAGAGAAAAGAGAACCAATGGGTGCTATTTATACATGTTATTTTATCATCACAAATAACTCTATACACCTTATAATACGCCATTTATAATAATTCAGATTTACAATATATCCTTCATAACTGTTGCACCACAATTATGTACGTGGGTTTGTAACACATGCTACATTCTCCCACTTGGTGCACACATACTTACAAAAGAAAAATAAATCATAAAGATACAACCTCTATAAGTCAGTAAATCAACTACGCATTACAACGTATTCCATCTCTCAAATTCTTTACGTGGTTACAAAATTTAATGAATAAACCCAAAATTTATTGTAGGTATAAACCTTAATGATAATTTTCAAGACAAATAAATGATCAAAACCAAATGAGAATTATCAAGTTTAATAGTAATTATAAATGTACGTAATACTGAAAATTACATTATGGAAACAAGCCTCATTCGTACTACATGATCCTTAAATTTCTTTAGTGGCATGCCTTTAGTTAAAGGATCAACAATTATTAATTTAGTGATAATATGTTCAATGAACACTTTCTTATTGTTAACACGTTCTCTGATAGATAAACACTTGATGTCGATATGGATATTTCAACTACTGCTTTATTGTTCTCCGCCATAAGTACTTCAACTGAACTATCATAGTACAATATCAATGGTCTGGATATCGAATCCATAAATCTAAGCCCATATATTAAAATCTTCAACCAAACACCATAACTAGTAGCTTCAAAACATGACACAAACTCAGCTTCCATGGTAGAAGTAGCAATCAAAGTATGCTTTGCACTTCTCCATGATATAGATCCCCTAGCGAGCATAAAGATGTATCTTAAAGTTGACTTTTATGAATCAACACAGCCCAGAAAGTCTAAATTAAAGTAACTTATCACCTCCAGATTGTCATTTCGCCTATATATGAGCATGTAATATTTTGTCCCGTGAAGACATCTCAATACCTTATTTGCATCTCTCTAGTTTCAATACTTGAACTACGCTAATATCTTCCTAACATTCCAACAACAAATGCAATGTCTGATCTTGTATATACCTGAATATACATAAGGTTCCCAACAGCTGAAGCAAATGGAATGGTTTTCATTCGTTCCCTTCAAACTCATTTTTCAAACATTGATTTAAATTGGATTTTTCACTTTTCTAAATGTGTGCTACATTTGGTGAACAAACTCTCATATAAAACCTCTCTAAAACTTTTTTAAGTCTCTTGAGACAAACCTAGAATGCCTCAAGATTTATCCCTATGGATCTTAATACCAATGACAGAAGATGCCTCATCCATATATTTCGTATAAAATTTGTTTGAGAGAATTGTTTCACCTTATATAACAAACTCTTATCATTAGTAGCAAGCAATATGTCATCCACATAAAGATCTAAAAACCAAGTCTTGCTCTCACTAATCTTATGGTATATACATTTGTTCATGATGATCTCTTCAAAATCAAATGAAATGATAACTTCATGGAATTTAAAATACAACTAAAGGGATGCTTGTTTGAGTCCATATATAGATTTATTAAGCTTACAAACTAAATTTTCACCGTCACTAGAGGGGAAACCTTTAGGTTATTTCATATAAACAACCTCCTCTAGTTCACCATCAAGGAAAGTCATTTTCACATCCACTTGATCCAATTCAAAATCGAAATGGGTTATTAATGCCATAATTATACTAAGAGAATCTTTCTTAGATACAAGAGATAAAGTGTCCGTGTAGTTTCCTTCTCTTTGAGTGAATCCCTTGTCAGTTGGTCTTACTTTATATCTCTCTATGTTTCCCTGTAAGTGTTTCTTTATTTTGGAACTATAACCATTGATTTTCATGCCATCAAGCTGCTTGATGAGATTCTAAGATTTGTGAGATACCATAGAATCCATCTCCTTTTATAACATTTTACCATGAGTTTGATTTTTTCAGAATTCATGGCCTGTTGTTGTGTATGCTTGGTTTTGTATATTAATTTTGTGTATAATTTCTGGGTTTAGAGGATGAATTATATGAGTTTGTATGTATTTTGATGAATAAGAAGTGACTTGGGGAGGAAGGGATTCAGAGAGAGAAGAATTAGGTGAGAGATAGAGAAATGTAATTCTTGCTTACCCTTCCATTATCCCTCGTACAGAATATAACATAATGTTTGGGGGGACCAAATACACATGTCAATTAATCCCCTCCATCCGCTGAAAATATCATAACAACTCTTAATTAAAACAAACTACTAAAATGGGCTAGAAATAATAAAAAGCCTAAGATAATAGAATTGGGCCGCAAGCCTAATTGACAACTTAAAATGAAACGGTCCAACACGAGTCCAAGAATGTTGCCCAATCACTCGGTACCCGGTTGTTCCTTTCTTCACAATTTCGACCCACCCTATTCCTTCACAATTCCGCCCGTCTCTTTTCCCTTCTCCATCGCCTGTGACCTAATCTTCAAAATTCCGGCAATTTCCTTCCGATCCATGATAATACCGCCCCCCTCCGAAGATCCTTGTCTCCAAGGATCAAACTTTGGAAACATGCAGTATAAGTATTCCTCATCTTCCCAAGTTGCGTTGATTTTCCTGTCATTTTCCTAAATTATAAGAAACTGAATAATCTCACCCCTTTTTCTTCGCACAACCCGTTGTCCAATCGACTCTCGGGGAGAAACCTGGAATCCCCCCTCTTCATCCATCAGCGGAAGGGGGATGTTTGGCGGTGGTACCAGGGTGGAGCTGAGCTTCTTCTTCAAAAGGGACACATGGAAAACCGGGTGGACCTTTGCATCATCTGGAAGCTCCAATCGGTAAGCTACCTTCCCAATCCTCTCTGCAATTTTATATTGCCCATAAAATCTGGCAGATAGCTTGTGATTTTTTCTGAGTGCAATGGAATTTTGCCTGAAAGGTTATAGCTTTAGGTACACCCAATCCCCCACGTCAAATTGTTTCTCCATTCTGTGTTGATCTGCATAAAATTTCATGCGTTCCTGTGCTAGCTTTAGGTTTTCTCTGAGGTCATGTATTAACTGTTGCCTGCTTTGAATGAATTCTGTTGCATCTGGGTTCTGTGTGATGATGTGTGTCTCCATGAAAGAAGTAGGATGTTGGTAACCATATAGAGCTTGAAAAGGTGTAGACTTTAGTCTTGTGTGGTAATTTGTGTTATACCAAAACTCAGCTAGGGGCAGCCACCTAGCCCAGTGTTTAGGATTGTGGCGAATCATGCATCTGAGATAATTTTCCAGGCATTGATTTGACCTTTCAGTTTGTCCATCAGACTGGGGATGGTAGGCAGAAGGGAAGTCCAACTTTGTGCCTATTGCCCTGAATAGCTCTTTCCAAATAGAGCTCATAAAAACCTTGTCCCTGTCAGTCACAATGTGTAGAGGTTATCCATGCAGTTTATAAATGTTGTCTAGGAAAAGCTTAGCAACTGAAGTGGCAGTGTAAGGGTGTGTTAGAGCAATAAAATGCCCATATTTGGTGAACCATTCAATAACCACTAAAGTAACATCCTTTCCAAAAGATTTGGGGAGTCCTTCAATAAAATCCATGGAGATATGGGTCCAAGCTTGTTGGGGAATGGGTAGAGGTTGCAACAAACCAGGGTATAGACCAACTTCATTCTTGCACCTTGCACACACTTCATATTGTTTAACCCAGTCCTCCACTTCCTTCCTCATAAGTGGATGATAGAATATCCTGCTAGCTCTCTTGTATGTTCCCAAAATGCCTGAATGGCCCCTAAAGGCTGAGTTATGCATTTCTGTCAATATAATTCCCCTGAGGTTGGAATCATTCCCTAATACTATTCTCCCTTTATACTTGATGACCTCTCCCTTTAGTGTGAAATCAGGATAGGCATTAGGGTCCACAGCCTTTGCAGTCAGTATCTTTGCAAAGAAAGGGTCAATGGGGTAGTTGGAAACTACTTGCTGGACCCAAGTAGGTAAGATGGTTGAAATAGCATGGCAAGATTCAAGAATGGGTCCTTGCCTAGATAGGGCATCATCCACCTTGTTCTCTACCCCTTTCTTGTAGTGAATCTCATAGTCAAACCCCAAAAGCTTAGTAATCCATTTATGTTGTATTGAGTTTACTATTTTCTAGTCCAACATGTGCTTTAGGGCCTGTTGGTCTGTCTTGATGATGAATTTGTGCCCCTGTAGGTAGTGTCTCCACTTCTGAATAGCCATTAGCACAACAAGGAACTCCCTCTCATAGATGGATAAAGCTTTGTTTTTATTACATAAACTTTCGCTCATATAGGAGATAGGCCTCCCATCCTGCATTAGGACAGCCCCTATTCCAGTACCACTCGCATCAGTTTCTAACACAAAAAGCTTGGAAAAATCTTGTAATGCAAGTACAGGGGCTGTGACCATGGCCTCCTTGAGCTTTTCAAAAGCTACTTCTGCCTCTGTAGTCCATGAAAAAGCTCTCTTCCTGAGCAAATTTGTCAAAGGTTTGCTAATGATCCCATAGCCTTGGATGAACCTCCTATAATAGCCTGTAAGACCTAGGAATCCCCTGAGTTGCAAAAGGACCAGATGCTTGTCCACTTTCAATGTATCTACCGTAGTAATCACCATCTCTATCTGACCTCACATTCTTTATTTGTTTTTTGCGTTGTTTCTCTACTTCAGCTTTAAATACTTTAAAAGCATCTAACGCTTCATACTTTTTATGAAGTAAGTAGATATACATGTAGCATGAGTAATCATCTATAAAGTTAATAAAATACTTATAATGGTATGTATCTATATAAGGACAACAAGTATCAGTATGTATGATTTCTAATATTTCACCTCCTCTTGGCACCTTTATTTGACTTATTAGTCTGCTTAACCCGAATACAGTTTATATAAGTCTTAAAATTAGAAAAATCTAGAGTATTAAGTACTCTATCATTGACCTAATTCTTTATCCCACCAATGGAGATATATCCCATCTTTGGTGCAACAACGTAGATAATTCTTCATTCAACACATTGCTTAACACCAATAATATCATGAACGTGCAAAGTAGTATGGTTGTCATAATTTCTCAACCTAAGATGAAAAATACCATTAGATAAAGTACATTTCCCAATAACATTAAACTGATAAAATAAACCGAAATATGAGTCTAAGAAGTTAAAGGACCATATTATATTATTTTATAAATATAAATAAAATTCTTAGCAAAGTTAAGAATATAAAAAGTCTTTTCCAAAGCAAATAAAATTACTACTTAAAACAAGTTTGCACGTTCCTAGTGCTTCCACATGTGAGGGCATCTTATTTTCAGGGTAGATGCTTTGCTCACTTCCCATTGGTTTCCTCAAGTTTTACAATCCCTCAAGAAACTGGTAACATGGATTCTAAAATCATAATCAATCCACCATGTGTTATGATTAACGTCAACCATATTAGATTCATAACAAACAAATGAAAGTTTGGTACTTGTGTTTTCAAGAAACTTTATGAATTTAGGAAAATTCTTCTTTATGTGTCCCTTGTATTTGCAAATGAAGCACTCGATTTCTTTTTTATATCCTTTTGGGTAAGAACCTTGTCCTTTCCCTTATCTTTAACCTAATATTGCCTTCTCTTTCCTGATGTTATGACTATATTCACTTTATCACCCTTCTTCATAGTCAATTATCTCTCTTCCTGAACACACATGGTCATTAATTCATTTACTGACCATTTATATTTATGTGTTTTATAGGAGACCTTAAAAGAACTATATGAGCACAAAGAATGCACATGATGAAGAAAACCAAGAAAGAATCCGACATCTCAATTCCAATTGATTTTAGTTGATATGCTATGTCTTTCATGCGCATGATATGCTCATCCATGCATCTAATCTCGGTAAGCTTTAGGGATGAGATTTCACTATTAGGGTGCTAGGCAATGCCTTGTCGGAAGATGCAAATTTATCATCAATTGCCTTCAACAAAGCATAAACACCGCCATATTGCTCAACTGAACCCCAAATCCCAGTTGATATCTTACTCCTTATTAACATAACGCTTAGGAGATTAGATCACTCTCCACTCATCGTAGTGAAAAACATCATCTGGGTAGCTATCTTAAGAAATAGCTGGTGGTTCATCATTCATGATGACGTAGTTAATATCCATCCACCCTGATTGAAGGAGAACTCTCTCCCTCCAAACCTTATAGTTGTCCCCATTGAACTCAAGAACACCGAAATTCATATCAAAGAAATTAGTAGGTTGAAGAATTTCAATAAGTAAACTACATGCTCATATTATGAAATTTGAAGCTTTTTTAAAGTATATAACATGCTTTACCAATGTAAATTATGTTTTAATATTAATTCAGTGACATAAAACTTGTTTGTGGGCTAAAGTTCCAATTCAGTTAGATTCATTCTTCATGATAGAACTATCAAATCATCCATTTTCTTATCCCTGTTGATTAGAGTAGGCTTGTCCTTATTTTTATTATCTTTTTAGTACATTGTTCTATTTGTTTTTGCTATAAGTTGGATGATTTAAGCTTAATTTTTTATTTTCATAGTTCCAGCTTATTTTACCGTATTTTGATCATAATTGATGCAATTAGGTGATATTTCGTTGTTTTTCACCTTACATCTAAGTAACCGGAAGAGTTCAGCGCGTAATTAGACGAGCTCGATGTTCAAATGTGGAGAACGAGCTTTCCGATGAACGAGTAGCAGAAAAATCGAGAAAATGAGACCGAGCCTCAGTAGCGTCGATCGACGCAAGCATCGGCGCTACGTCGACGCGAGTCCCTGCCCGCGATGATCGACGCTCAGTCGATGCAAGGCCGACGCAACTCTCTGAAGCATCGATCCAAGAGTGCATCGATTGACTCTCAGTCGACGCAAGGCCGATGCAAGGCCGAATCAACTCTCTGAAGTGTCGATCCAAGAGTGTGTCGATCGACGCTCAGTCAACGCAACTCTCTGTTGCGTCGATCCATGACCGCGTCAGTCAACACCCCCGCCCAGTTGACACGAGCACTAGGCAGCATCGACACCGAGAGCCAGCACGCGTCGATCAACGCGACGTCGACGTGGCTGCCCAGAAATGCATTTTTAGGGTTTCTTATGCTCCAAGACATGCTATATCTATAAATACCCTTCATATTTCGGATTTTTGGAACACACGACATCCTAGGGTTTTGGGGCTTATAATAAAGATAATTCCACATCTCATAATGAGATTTGAAGATCGAGATCAAGGATCGAAGAACGACGAGTCCGGAACTTCAAAATTCACGTTCGGGATTCAATATTCGCCCAAGATCAACGTTCGACTCCGAAATAGCTGGAGATTTTCATCGCTTTTATTAGTTCCAATAAGTACTCTGAACTCTTAGTTCATTTGATAGTTAATTTCCTAGTTAATTGCTTAGTTAAATTCTTAGTTAATTCTAGAACTAGTTTAATTGTTTCATGTTTGGATATTGGATTAATTTAGTTTATTTATGCAATTCGATTTATGCTTAGTTATTTGTTTTTAGACTCGTATGATATAATTATGTCGTGATTGTTAATTAAATTCATGTTCTTAGATTCGATGTTTACTTCTTAGTTCTTAAGTTCGAATAATTTAATTATTGCTCGTAGTTGATAATATAGTTTAGATAATTAGTTTGATTAGTCTTAGTTAAATTATTTCTTTAGCTATAATGATCAATTCAAAATCTTTTAAAACCCCAATTGTACATGTATTTTCTTCTAGTTCGTAAATTGAGAAAAATATCCAAAAGACCGAACAGTTGTTTCCTCGTGAGATTCGACTCGAGTCAAACTCACCGCCCTACAAGTTCCTCGTACTCTTGCGAGCAAATTTACGTGTTTTAATTTAAATATCTTTTATTGGGGTGCACAAAAGTTTGGTTCAAAATTTTGGCGCCGTTGCCGGGGAAGCAACGAGTAGGAATCAAGGATGTTTATTTTATTTTATTTTCTTGTTAAGTTATTATTTTATTTTTTCTTTTGCACTTGGATTGGGTTTTTTCCATTTGGTACGCTGATTTGTTTTTAAGTATAAGCAAGGTAGACGATCACTTCAATGCGATCTTGCACCATTCATTGACAACATCCATCGTTCAAATCCACCTAGACCAAGACCCCTTTTCATTCCCGAGAACGATTTTTCAGCAGCGACTGACTTTATTTGTGACGATATCCCTGAGGCAATATTAGGAGCACAATCAATTCGGAACGGTGATTTCCCACCAAGATAACCACCACGTCCCATTTGAAATGGGTATGGTAGTGAACCAATCGTTTTGCAAGGACAACCACAACCCCGAGCCTATTGGGCTAATTATCAGCAAAACGTGGAGAATGTGAGACAATATGCGGGGAAAAATGAAGGAGTCGACCAACAACACAACGTAGTCAATCACCAACCCAACATGGCGAATATGAGGCAAAACGAAGAGATGAACAACAATGCATGGCGAATATGAGGCAAAACGAAGAGATGAACAACAATATCATGCGTCAACACAACATCGAGAACGTGGCATTTAGGAATGAGGATCTTCTGCAGCGTAACGCATATGCTAACAATCAGAGGCACGTAAACGCTTGGTTGGAGAATCAAGATCATGGCTATGAGCAAGAAAATTTTGAGAGGAGATATGAGCACGAGAATAATTACGACAGAAATGTATATGACAATCGCTTCGAGAGAGCTGATGACCGAGTTAGAGAACCAAGGGTAGATAGAGCCCCTAGACAGCGCGATTTGGCACGTCCGAAGGTTGTACCTTTTAGGTCCGCTATTGTACTTAGACCAACCGCAAGAGAAGTGGAGATCAAACCGCACCAACTTAATTTACTCCCGACTTTTCACGGAGGTGCCCATGAAGACCCCTTGGCATTTTTGAACTATTTTGTTGATGAGGTTGGAAGATTTGTAGTTCATGGCCTCAACCAAGAGGAGGTGCAAATGATTTGCTTCCCGTATAGCATGAAGGACAAGGCGAAGTCATGGCTACTATCCATGGAACCTGGTTCGTTGACTGACTGGGATATCACTACTGCAGAAACAGGATACGAAGGTGGCTTATTAATGGAGGTTCTGGAAAAACTGCCGTTAAATATGTTTTAACGGCGGTTTTTTGCTTGTAAACACATCCATGCCTTCATCTTCATCCTCTTCATTCAGCACCATCACTTCATCTTCATCTTGGACCAAGCTGCCGACATCGTCGGAGATCTTCATCTGCATTCGCCAGCTGCCGACGTCCGCCAAAGATCGACTGCTGTCATTGGACCAAGGACGACCACGTTGGAGTTCGCCTGGACGAAGTCGCCGAAGATCGCCTGGACCTTCTCAAGGATGCCCTTGGGACTGTGGAGTGGAGATCGTCGGCGCCGGCTACTGCAAAGAGTGCGTCGGTGGGGATGCAGCGAGTTGATGCGGCAGCGTGGAGAATGGCCGTGGGTGAGCGCCGGCGGGGAATGGCTGTGGGTGAGCGCCGGTGGAGAATGGCTGTGGGTGAGCTCTGGCGGTGGAGAATGCATTAGCGAGTTGATGATGCAGCAGCTCCGGCGGGGAAGCACAGGGTTGCTGTTTGTGAGCCAAACGAGCTAGACTCGGTGAGCTCACCCGTATTTTTTTTAAAATTTATATTAAACAACGGTGGTTCTGGAAACCACCGTTAATTAGTTGGATTTAACGGCAGTTGTAGAACCGCCGTAAAAGGTTCATTTTTAGGTTTCTTATGCTCCAAGACATGCTATATCTATAAATACCCTTCATATTTCGGATTTTTGGAACACACGACATCCTAGGGTTTTGGGGCTTATAATAAAGATAATTCCACATCTCATAATGAGATTTGAAGATCGAGATCAAGGATCGAAGAACGACGAGTCCGGAACCTTCAAAATTCACGTTCGGGATTCAATATTCCGCCCAAGATCAACGTTCGACTCCGAAATAGCTGGAGATTTTCATCGCTTTTATTAGTTCCAATAAGTACTCTGAACTCTTAGTTCATTTGATAGTTTAATTTCCTAGTTAATTGCTTAGTTAAATTCTTAGTTAATTCTAGAACTAGTTTAATTGTTTCATGTTTGGATATTGGATTAATTTAGTTTATTTATGCAATTCGATTTATGCTTAGTTATTTGTTTTTAGACTCGTATGATATAATTATGTCGTGATTGTTAATTAAATTCATGTTCTTAGATTCGATGTTTACTTCTTAGTTCTTAAGTTCGAATAATTTAATTATTGCTCGTAGTTGATAATATAGTTTAGATAATTAGTTTGATTAGTCTTAGTTAAATTATTTCTTTAGCTATAATGATCAATTCAAAATCTTTTAAAACCCCAATTGTACATGTATTTTCTTCTAGTTCGTAAATTGAGAAAAATATCCAAAAGACCGAACAGTTGTTTCCTCGTGAGATTCGACTCGAGTCAAACTCACCGCCCTACAAGTTCCTCGTACTCTTGCGAGCAAATTTACGTGTTTTAATTTAAATATCTTTTATTGGGGTGCACAAAAGTTTGGTTCAAAATTTTGGCCGCCGTTGCCGGGGAAGCAACGAGTAGGAATCAAGGATGTTTATTTTATTTTATTTTCTTGTTAAGTTATTATTTTATTTTTTCTTTTGCACTTGGATTGGGTTTTTTCCATTTGGTAACGCTGATTTGTTTTTAAGTATAAGCAAGGTAGACGATCACTTCAATGCGATCTTGCACGCATTCATTGACAAACATCCATCGTTCAAATCCACCTAGACCAAGACCCCTTTTTCATTCCCGAGAACGATTTTTCAGCAGCGACTGACTTTATTTGTGACGATATCCCTGAGGCAATATTAGGAGCACAATCAATTCGGAACGGTGATTTCCCACCAAGATAACCACCACGTCCCATTTGAAATGGGTATGGTAGTGAACCAATCGTTTTGCAAGGACAACCACAACCCCGAGCCTATTTGGGCTAATTATCAGGCAAAACGTGGAGAATGTGAGACAATATGCGGGGAAAAATGAGGAGTCGACCAACAACACAACGTAGTCAATCACCAACCCAACATGGCGAATATGAGGCAAAACGAAGAGATGAACAACAATGCATGGCGAATATGAGGCAAAACGAAGAGATGAACAACAATATCATGCGTCAACACAACATCGAGAACGTGGCATTTAGGAATGAGGATCTTCTGCAGCGTAACGCATATGCTAACAATCAGAGGCACGTAAACGCTTGGTTGGCGAATCAAGATCATGGTTATGAGCAAGACAATTTTGAGAGGAGATATGAGCACGAGAAAATTACGACAGAATGTATATGACAATCGCTTCGAGAGAGCTGATGACCGAGTTAGAGAACCAAGGGGAGATAGAGCCCCTAGACAGCGCGATTTGGCGCGTCCGAAGGTTGTACCTTTTAGGTCCGCTATTGTACTTGGACCAACCGCAAGAGAAGTGGAGATCAAACCGCACCAACTTAATTTACTCCCGACTTTTCACGGAGGTGCCCATGAAGACCCCTTGGCATTTTTGAACTATTTTGTTGATGAGGTTGGAAGATTTGTAGTTTCATGGCCTCAACCAAGAGGAGGTGCAAATGATTTGCTTCCCGTATAGCATGAAGGACAAGGCGAAGTCCATGGCTACTATCCATGGAACCTGGTTCGTTGACTGACTGGGATATCACTACTGCAGAAACAGGATACGAAGGTGGCTTATTAATGGAGGTTCTGGAAAAACTGCCGTTAAATATGTTTTAACGGCGGTTTTTTGGAAAACTGCCGTTAAATCTATATTTTTTACGGTGGGTTTTTCAAGAACCAACGTTAAATATATAATATAACGGCGGTTTTCCAACAACCGCCGTCGATTTCTTTATCCCACGATGGTTTTATATGAAACGTCGTAAAACCTTACCTGATACTACGACGGTTATATAAAAACCGCCGTAAACCTTACCTGATACAAGCTTTAACGTCGGTTTCTATTAGAAACCGCCGTTAATATGATAGA
>BMAC01000073.1:854754-885601 GCA_014905375.1 Phtheirospermum japonicum
CTACATTCAACGGCGTTGGCTACAACGGCGGTTCAAAAACCGCCGTTAAATCTCTAAAAAACCCGCCGTTAATTTCGTTTTCTGCAGTAGTGGTATGATCAGCGAGAAGTTTTTAAATTAATACTACTCGGCACAAACAAGAAAACTGCCGTTAAATCTATATTTTTACGGTGGTTTTTCAAGAACCAACGTTAAATATATAATATAACGGCGGTTTTCCAACAACCGCCGTCGATTTCTTTATCCCACGATGGTTTTATATGAAACGTCGTAAAACCTTACCTGATACTACGACGGTTATATATAAAACCGCCGTAAACCTTACCTGATACAAGCTTTTAACGTCGGTTCCTATTAGAAACCGCCGTTAATATGATAGACCTACATTCAACGGCGTTGGCTACAACGGCGGTTCAAAAACCGCCGTTAAATCTCTAAAAAACCCGCCGTTAATTTCGTTTTCTGCAGTAGTGTATGATCAGCGAGAAGTTTTTAAATTAATACTACTCGGCACAAACAATGGGGCATCTTCGGAGGCAAATTGCTACCTTTGAATAGTTGGATGGAGAACTATTTCATGAAACGTGGGAGTATTACAAGACGCTTTTTCAAGCTTGCCCCCACCACAACTATTCTCCGGAGATGACTAACCAGTTTTTCTTCGATGGATTATTGGACCATGGGAAATGAGAAGTAGAGATAGCGGCAGCAGGATATTTCGGAGATTTGACAGCCACCGAGGCGAGACGGGTGTTGGAGAAGCAAAGCGAAAAATCTAGACAAACCAACTCTCGGCCTCGTAAAATGAAGGTTAATGAGATTTAGATGACGGCGAGTTAGTCAAAGCAAAGTGTGCAGAGATATTTGACGAAGAATTAGCTGCTTGGAAAGCTGAGCGGGCAAGCAAGGCTGCTGCACAAAAGAATACTGGAGCATGCAACCAGTGCGGATCCCCTTAGCATTTAGCAGGCGAGTGTCCAAACAACATAGTGCAGCAAGAAGACGTCAACGCAATCCAGAATTATTCAAACCAAAAGAAGTACACCCCACAACGTGAGAATCCTCTTTTCAAATGGGGCCCAGGAAGTCCGAATTACATGCCACCGAATCCGCAGTACCCGCCACCACATTCGCAAGCACCCCCGCCACAAAATGATTTTCATACGCAAGGGCAGGCGTCTAATACGGGTCAACCAAATGATCAACTGTTAGTTTGGTAGCAAAATCAAGTGGCTGAGACAATCAGCAATAGAGAGGGACTTAAAAAGGTGAACGCAAATATAGATGAACTCTCAAAGAAGGTGAACGGAATTGACCATCTTTCTGGAATAGTGCATGATCTAGCTAAAAACATGGAAAGGATGTATAGAACTATGGGACAACTAGCGACTGACATTGCGAGGTCAAACAAGGAGAAGGACAAGCTCCCAAGTCAGACAGAGCAAGCATCGGCGGTTCATGTCCTTCCCAGTGGGAAGAAGATCGACAATGGCATAGTGGACCAGGATGAGAAAATTATCTCTACACCAGTAGAAAAGCTACATAAATCCAACAATAGATATGATCCTGGATCTATTCAAGGGACAATTCCGAACAACACCCTTGGCAAAGACGAACCATCACTGTCGAAGCAATCAACGACACAAATTAAGGATGTTGTTCCTTTTCCGAGCCGGTTGCGTCCAGCAAAAGAGAACAAGAGGTTCATGGAGCTGTACAACCTCTTGAAGAATGACAATATCAACCTACCACTTTTGGAGGTAATCAAAACAATGCCCGCCTACGTTAAATTTTTTAAGGAACTTGCCTCAAGAGAGAGACGTTTGGCGACGAATCAATACGTAACATTGCCGAAGGAAGTTAGCGCGGTTTTTAAGAAGCCATTTCCACCCAAGGAACGCGATCCTAAAATTTTCTGCATCACTATTTCATTGGCTAATGGACAAAAAGCAATAGGAATGTTAGATCTTGGAGCAGGAGTGAATCTACTGCCGTATTCTCTTTATCAAGAATTTAATCTTGGACCACTGAAACCGACAACCATGCGCCTACAGTTGGCCTATCGCTCAATTCGACTACTTTTAGAATAGTTGAGGATGTTTTAGTACAGGTTGGAGAGCTCATAATTCCGGTTGATTTTGTGGTTATGGACATTGGCGAAGTACCGAATGAGAGCACAGAGCATACCATTTTATTGGGGCGCCCGTTTATGTCTACCTCCCATACTCTAATTGATGTTCACAAAGAGAGGATGACAATGACCGTTTTGGGTGAAACAGTGACATTTTCTTTAAAAGATATTCAAAACACTCCCTCCCCTGCCTTGTTAGATGATTGTTCATTCGTTGACCCCATTACATCGTGCGTCCACGAGTTAAGAGGAATTGCAACTTTGAACAAATTAAGCGACGGGGACGCCGCCAGATTTTCTATCGAGGGAGGGGATACACGAGTTGATTCAAGCAAGGAGTACAATGAGCTTGAGGACCAGATGCACTTAAGTGGGGAGGACTTGATCGAGTTACTAGGTATTGACATACGCGATATCGTAGAAGAATTTCTAGATGATTTAGATGGGGAGAACAAAAGCAAATAAATTCGAGCAAAGGGTGGAGTTGAAGCCACCAATAAATCATTTGAGTACGATTCCCTCGACCCTAACGAAAAATTTTCACGCACAAAGAACAAGGGCGAGGCATATCTCAACGAATGGACGAGGATTAAGAAAAAATCAAAAGAGGTTCGCGCTAAGAAAGTCAAAAACTTGCAGTATGAGGTTGGGGAATTAGTACTGTATAATCATGAACGTAAGTATGACCCAGCTGATTTTAGAGCTGCATGGAGCGGACCGTTCTTAATAAAAGAATTAGACGAGTATGGAGTAGCCACGTTATATGATGAGGTCGGAAAATCATCCTTTCAAATTCACAAGCATAGACTGAAACCTTATCATGATGGAAGAGAGAAGAATCGCGATCACAAGTTGGTGGAATTAGGAGATCCACTACACGATTGGAATTAAACGAACGAGATAGCGTCGAGCAAGCGACGTTAAAATTTGCGCTTCTCGGGAGGCAACACGAGCGTTTTGTATCCTTTTGTACCTTATTTTCAATTTATTTAATTTTTTATTTTGATTTTTATTTGTTTGGAACAGATGGAAGGACTTGAACGAGGAGAATTGATCAAACGAGTGAAGAAAAAATTGAGCCAGAATTCCGCCCGCGTCGACGCCGAGGCTGCCCGCGTTGATCGACGCGGTGTCGACGCACCTGCCGAGAAATCGCTCTCTGTAGCGTCGATTGGGCTCACGTCGATCGATGCAGCATCGACGCGAATTCCGTACCCAGCTCAGATGCGTTAAAAACCGGATTTTGATCCGCCGACCCGACCCGTTCACGTCTTGACCCGCGTCCAACCCATAAAAATAGATCAAAATCGCCACTCTCCTCTTTTTCTTTCACTTTTCAATCCCTAACTTTAAAATTTTCCTTCCTTCTTCAAAAACTTTTCTTTCCTCAAATTCTTACAAACACCCATAACCAACCCACAACAATTCGTCTCACACACCACATTGCCCAGAAATTTGATCAACCTACTTACATATAAGCCGATATCCCAAAAACGAGCTACAAAGGGTTGGAGCAAATACGGGCCAAGTTTCAAAATTCTGGCAAGAAGGTTCGTACGACGTTGAGGTACTTCGCTTATACTCTTTTGGGACCATCTTCTTGTTGTTTGGTTGAGTTGGGAAGTCTTTGGTGCAAGAATTACTCAAGTATTTTATTGGTTGAACACGCACGCCAAGTGTTTGACAGAATTCCCTAAAGAAGCAAAAAGTTTATTTTTCAAGAATCTTCATTCCCGTTCAATTTCTATTGATTGATAATGTCTTGAGCGGGAAAACGCAAAGATATTTTGGGGAAATATGGAGCACCGTTCCCTATCTACGACAAAAAGGAAGGGGACACTTTTAAGAATATTCGAAAATGGGGGTTTGCAACTCATCGGACTTTGAACGTCAATGGAATTGAGGAGGAGGCCTCGAATGTCTCAGAACACCACACCGACCTTTCCCGCTATGTCGATGGCCTCAGGTGTGGGTACTTCGCCCAAATACACCTCCCCGGATTTAGCGAGCTTATGCTCGAATTCTTCTCTACTTTGGTAATCCGAAACGACGAGACAATCACATGTAGGCTAGGTGGGAATGATGTTCTTGTGAACGAGGAGATTTTTGGCAACATCTTTGGTTTCCCGACCAAAGGGGACCACCCGGTGGGAGTTCATGGCTTCGTTAGCCTCTTTTGGGGGGATGATCACCGGGGGAAACATAGGCGATTGCTAGCGATTCCCTTGCACAAAGATTCAAGATGAAGCCCTCTACGTCACCTACAAGATCCTCGGTCACATCATTTTATGCAAAAACGAGGCCACCTACATGACCAAGTCCGAGCTCTACGTTCTACAATGTCTTGTTGACGGTCGTCAGGTTCGGCTATACCCATTGATCTTGCAAGGACTCTACAATGTTACCAAGGATACGCCGGGAAGCAAAACGCCACTCCTTTCCTTCGCATCATACATTACCGGCCTCGCCCATCACTTCGGGTTCGATCCAGCCAAAAACAGACTTAGCCCACTCGGGACGACTTCACTTCCTTTAACGCGTGCACCTGCACCCCAAGTGAGGTCTTCGACTCAAGGAGGCTCCTCGTCTCGAAACGACGAGGATGACGATATGGAGCCGGCCCCACGTACCACTTCGGGCCCGAGTCCCGATTGGGGCTAATTTTTTGAAGAAAATCGAGCATTTCAGTTAAAGATATTCGACAAGCTCCAAATAATTGATGACAAGATCGACGCGAACCACGAGCAAAACCGTCGAAGCTTGAGAAAGATGCGCGCTCGCATTTCGAGCCTTGAGGAACGGTTCGAGGTGGCTTATCCCCAACCGAGCATGGACGTCGATGAGAACCCCGAGGATGATGGACCCCACGAGTTCTAAAATCTTGTATCTTTATTTTATGCTTTTATATATAAAAAAAAAGAAAAATCCAAAAAAAATTATTATTTTCTTTGATTTTGTTTGTTTTGTTTTTCTTAGTGTATTTCACATCACGCACGTTGAAGATGCGGCCGATTGCACAAATCAACGAGTAGCGGCTCGACCTTTTTATTTCAGGGATGTTTTCTTTTCCTTCCTCTTTTTGATTTTTGATGTATTTGTGGCAATCAGGACATTGTCGGGATTTTTAGAGAGGGGGGTGGTCGAGTGTGATTTGTATTGCTTAATTGTGTAATTTTTAATACTTGGCCTGTAATAATTATATGCTTAAATGTGATTAATTGCTATTTCTATGCTTAATTTTGTTTGTATGGCTTGCCTGTCGAAGTTGACTACGTATGATTTGATGTTCTTGTCTTTGAGCGTGCATAAGTGCATAAACTTTTCAAAATTTATTATTTATATTGTAAAATGATACTTGGACGCAATTGATTTTGCAAAACCTTAAAGCAGCGTCAATTCAAAACTTTTTCATGCAAAAAGCCTGTGAGTAGCCTGAGTGATCATCATTATTGCATGTACTTGAATAAGTTTCAGTTTTGATATCTCTTTGAAACCGTTGTGTGTAGTTGACTTTGAAAATGAGGTTAAGGCACAGAAAAAAACCCTATTCCGGCCATATCCATATATTTTAGCCGCTATAAATTCCGAATGAGCCAATCATAGCCAGATAATCCATGCCTATAGCCATGCGTGTTTTTTGAGACGACCCCTACAACCCATTAAAAGCGTGGGGTAGGAGTTCGTATTTTTATTGGTTATTTGAGTCTTAGAGATTTTTATTAGGAATTTATTGTTTTGTTAGTAAGGACCACCATCTAAAAAATATATAAAAAAGAGAACCTATAAAAAGAATAAACGGGGGAAGAAAAAAAAAAAATATAATAAGAAAGGATGGCGAGTCTTGTGTTAGTAATTGCCTACGCGCTTATAATGGCTTGTATTTTATTATGAAGCTTATTATTTAAAGGCAAGAGTTGTGTAATTGTAAGAAGCACATTATAAGCTTCAATTGTTTTTAAGTGGTTTGAGCTTACAGCCGGTTTACGAATTTCGAGTTGAGGAATAGCCTAATTTTAAGGCTACGTTATGAGAGTTAAGTGAGGTTTTTATTTTTGAGCGAGGTGYAGCAATTTGCTTCTTGATTAGATTAGGTTGAGTGAGCGATTGAGCCACACGACTTATATATTCCACACCCGTCCAAAGAGCCTTACATTACAACCCGTAAAGACCTTACCGATTCTTAGTTTTGATAACACACTTAATTTTCCGTGCTTATTTACTGTGCATGTAATTGTATGATTTGAGTGTATACACGTCCCATGCAGCAATGCTTGAGTGCTTTTGAGCGAACACCCATATATATTTCCCTTTTGAGAGGATGCATGAATTTAATTTTGACGTTGCATGGCTTGTACCTATATTTTCAAAATTACGTATGTAGCATAGCACGACTCTTTGCTTGAACTTATTTTCATTCTAGTTATACTTTGAATTTATCGTTTGTTCGAGGACGAACAAACCAATTAAGCGTGGGGTAGTTGATTAGAGTAGGTTTGTCCTTATTTTTATTAGCTTTTTAGTACGTTTTTCTATTTGTTTTTGGTGTAAGTTGGATGATTTAAGCTTAATTTCGTATTTTCATAGTTCCAGCTTATTTTAACGTATTTTGATCATAATTGATGCAATTAGGTGATATTTCATTGTTTTCACCTTACAGCTAAGTAACCGGAAGAGTTCAGCGCGTAATTACATGAGTTCGATGTTCAAAGGTGGAGAACGAGCTTTCCGGTGAACGAGTAGCAGAAAAATTGAGAAAATGAGACTGAGCCTCAGTAGCGTCAATCAACGCAAGCGTCGACGCTACGTCGACGCGAGTCCCTGCCCGCGACGATCGACGCTCAGTTGATGCAAGGCCGACGCAACTCTCTGAAACGTCGATCCAAGAGTGCGTCGATCGACGCTCAGTCAACGCAAGGCCGACTCAACTCTCTGAAGCGTCGATCCAAGAGTGCATCGATCGACGCTCAGTCGACGCAACTCTCTGTTACGTCGATCCATGACCGCGTCAATCGATGCCCCCGCCCAGTCGACGCGAGCACCAGGCAGCATCGACGCCGAGAGCCAGCACGCGTCGATCGACGCGACGTCGACGTGGTTGCCCAGAAATGCGTTTTTAGGGTTTCTTGTGCGCCAAAACATGCTATATCTATAAATACCCTTCATATTTCCAATTTTTTGGAGACACACGACATCCTAGGGTTTTTGGGTTTAGAATAAACATAATTTCACATCTCATAACGAGATTTGAAGACCGAGATCAAGGATCGAAGAACGACGAGTCCGGAACTTCAAAATTCACGTTCGGGATTCAATCTTCGCCCAAGATCAACGTTTAACTCCGGAATAGCTGGAGATTTGCATCGCTTTTATTAGTTCCAATAAGTACTCTAAACTCTTAGTTCATTTGATAATTAATTTCCTAGTTAATGGCTTATTTAAATTCTTAGTTAATTCTAGAACTAGTTTAATTAGTTTAATTGTTTCATGTTTGGATATTGGATTAATTTAGTTTATTTATGCGTTTCGATTTATGCTTAGTTATTCATTTTTAGATTCTTATGATATAATTTTGTCCTGATAGTTAATTAAATTCATGTTCTTAGATTCGCTGTTTACTTCTTAGTTCTTAAGTTCGAATAATTTAATTATTGCTCGTAGTTGATAATGTATATTAGAAAATTAGTTTAATTAATCTTAGTTCAATTATTGCTTTAGCTATAATGATCAATTCAAAATCTTTTAAAACCCCAATTGTACATGTATTTTCTTCTAGTTCGTAAATTGTGAAAAACATCCAAAAGACCAAACAGTTGTTTCCTCGTGAGATTCGACTTGAGTCAAACTCACCGCCCTAAAAGTTCCTCGTACTCTTGCGAGCAAACTTACGTGTTTTAATTTAAATATCTTTTATTGGGGTGCATAAAAGTTTGGTTCACCTGTGGGTAAATTATAAATACAATTTGTTATCTTATCCTAATTAATTATATGAATTCAATCAAAATTCTCGTGGGATATGTTTTATCATATTACGTATAATTAACCACAATATATGTCTATTCCAAATGTGAACTTAAAATCCAACTTTAATATATAAATTTAATTCATTAAAGATGCGGTGGGTATTATTTGAAAAATTAAAATTATATTAATCACTTAGACATATAATTTAATGTGCTAAAACTATAAACACTCTATTAAGGTTTTATAGACAAGAATTTTATGAGAATAAAATTAAAATTTACAAATCTCAACATTATATGCCAAAATGACATGATGTCGTTTGTAAATAGTTCTCATAATTGAAACATAAAATGTATGGTCAAACAAAATATCATGTAAATAAATAATTTAATCCCGTCAACAAAAACACTTAATCTTGTATTAACGAACATATATAACACTTGCAAACTGAATAGATTTGTATAAGTACAATTTGAAGTACCAATTCAACAAGAAATTAAGGCAGCTTAGGAGGTAATTGTATATCATTTCCTTTTGTTTCGTTTCATTAGAGAATAGTGAAAAAAATCGAATTTTAAGGAGATTTTTATGAAACTAGATAAAAGAGAGAAGAGAGTTATGAAAGAGTGTCTTTTATTATGAGGACTAGAAACTCTTTTATAGTTACAAGATTAGAGTTAAGGGGTAGGAAAGTCACTCACATAATATGTAATTATTACAATTAAATAATTACTACACTCCCCCTTGAATGACCTTAAAAATGTTGCCTCGTTAAAACCTTGCCAGGAAAACCCAATGGGACAAAACTTGGTCGAAGGAAAAAAGAGTACAACCCTACTCCCCCTGAAAATCATCACTATAGATCTTTGAGTCGATGCATGTTATTCTTGTGTACCAATCTTCTAAATGATGATGTTGGAAATGCTTTCGTGAATAAGTCCGCCAAATTATCATATGAGCGAATGTGTTTGATATCGTTATCGCCATTCTTTTGGAGATCTTGTGTGTAGAAGTTCGAGATATATATCTTGTCCTGTCACCTTTTATGTAGTCACATATGAGTCGTGTCATATACAAAATATTTATTTTCACACTTATAGTGTTGAAATGATGTCTCATTAAAACCTTGCCAGAAAAACCCTGTGGAACAAAAAGCTAATCGAAGAAAAAAGAGTACAGTTGCTCCCTGTGACTTCAGTTGGTAGTAGTTCTCGAGTTTATCATCTTTCTGTCCTTAAACTTTGAAATACAATATGATTTAAAAAATCTTCATGAGTTATATACAATATGTTTGATGTTTACACATCATTATTATGCAAAGAATGTGCCTCATCAAAAGCTTCCAATGAAATACCCAATGGGAAAAATTCGAGTGAAGGAAAAAGAGTACATTATTCTTTGAATATGCTCAAAAAGGTTGCCTCATTAAAAAAAACCTTACGGGACATAACCTCGGTTAAGGGAAAAAGAGTACAATGCATATCTCATCATATAAACTGACAATGTTACAAATATATTTCAAGCGTATCAAAATCCTCCTAGGATTTTGTTTCATTCATGATATTGTTTTATATTGTAGATTGAATGAAACTTCAAGTTTCAATATCATCCACCACGTACAACAATGCTCTTGCAGCATAAATCTTTATTTATACATTTCATATGAATGAACTTCTACATATAAATCTATAATATTTCATATTAAATCTTGGCCAAACAATTGTGTCAATAGTTTTTAATAAATTCAAAAATACCATCCTCTCTATCATTGACACCATGAGTATAAATATAATCGACTAATTTTCTTATTGATTCTACTTGATCTAATTATATAGACATAGCTTATCGAGATATATTTGTTCTAAAATTATCATCAGGTACCTGAACCTTTTCAAGGGTTTATAATTTGTTATGTCTGTTTACTCTACTGGAGTATAACGTTTAGTAAGATGCCGTCAAAAAAGGATAAATATTTGAATCAATCGTTACCATGCTTCATGCATGCCATCTTAATCCTCTTATAAGATTTAATATAACTTTCAAGTTTGAGTATTTAGATTTGAAAACCATTGATAACCTTATAGTCAGTATTTTATAATGTAAATCTTTGCTACAAACTTCAAGTTTACTTTAAACTTTGCGAGAACTATATATGCATTTCATATTTTTTATTACCACTATATATGCTTATTCTCCCCCCTAATGATGAGAATATTTTATTGTACAATGACTAACAAATTACGAGAAAAATATTTCTTTATTTGATATGTTTTCAGGATTCGCTATTCATTTTTACATGTGGTGGGGCGATTACAAATATCGCACTTGTTTAACTTTTGATGGAGGCTTCTAACCGTAAGCCGTAGATAGGGGTATCACATATACTTTAATATTTGGCATATCTAATGCAACTAGTGAAATATTCATTTCACATAACTACAAAAATTATTCTCATCAAATGATATAACAAATCATGAGGCATATAAATTTCTTTTGACAATCATAGTCAACTGAATATAAATCATCAATGACTTTTGAAAATAAGCTTACTAGCAAACGATAAGCGTCTTTATTAGATACTTACAGTACTTTGCTCTCATAGCCAATTGAGCAAATATTCTCATAAACTTCTAGTTATGAGATAATAACCCATGCAATCTTCTAGTGGATCCAATATTTAGAAGTCAACATGGAGGGTGAATAGGCCCAAAATATCTCACCCCTTAATATAAAATATGAATATTATTGGAACTTAATTCCATTTAAACTAGTGAGAATTTAATGGTTAGTTTTTCTGAGAAATGTTGCATTAAAAAGAAATATAAGAATCTTCATACTCTTCACAAATTAATAAACTGGGATGGTCATACCAGTCATGCCAAATCATACTGAACTTCAGGCTCAAAATGAAAAGTAATTTCTAACTCCTTTAAAGCTTTTATTGAAGTTTGAGTCAATATAAGAACATATTCGTTCAACACTTACTACGTTATTTCAAAACCAAGGAGAAGGACCTGCAACGGCAGAGACTACTGTATAGTACAAATTAATTTGACAATTTGTCTCAAATTCTTATGGATATTTCAAGTAAAATCAAACCCCTGATTGGTTTATATTCCAAATTATATCACCACAAGCTTGTAACTCAAGTATCACTAACCCTTTTTAATGGTGTTGATAAGGGTTCAAACCCTGGAATTCTCATATTTTTTTGAGGTTTATCTTTACTTTCTAACCACTCTTCCCAACTAATTAAAACAATATTCTAAATCATATAAAAATAATTACAAAAAATTTACATGTGTTATTATTGAGATTTGTACTACTTCAAGAATAAAATAAATCTGAAACTTTAAAATTTATAAGAATCCATAACTTATAAATAATACTTATGGGATATATTTTTTTTCTTCAAAAATGATAAGTTTCATATAAGAAATATGTTATTCGGGGTATTATCAAGTAGTAATGATTGATTTGAAGTGTTACTCCTTCGTCAGTGTACTTAATTTTTAATATTGCATATGACATAGTGTCATTTTTCAAAAATAAGAAGTATCAATTGAATGTTTGACATAAATAGCACTACTTCAGAGCAATATATCAATATTTCTCAGGAATATAAATTTGGCAAATAAATATATAAATGATTTCAAGGGGCATATAATGTTCGTAAGAAATATTGTTATTAGTAGTGCTACATCAGGAGCAACTTAATCATAATGTAAATAATACAACAACGACATGTAAATAATGCTTTTAATAATTAAATAAGACATATAATAATAAAACTTCTTCAAGAGCATTTTTAATATTCTTCTGGAATACTATATATTCTTATAATTTTCTTCATGAACATATCATACTCAACTGAGAAATTACAATACACCATCACATTTCTTCAGAAACCATGATTTATATTTTAATAGTCTTCTAGACTATTAAGAATTGTGAAATCGTATTTCGCAAAAATACTATGATAAATATGAGTTGAAAATAAATTTCATATAATACTCACATATACATGATTACATGTTTTATCAAGAAAATAAAAACACAAATTGTTATTTCAAATCTATCATGCTTGCATATAAATTGTGTCATTTAACTAATTGATAATAACAAAAACCGAACCAAATGAATATTCTAAATTCATATTAATGAGTAGATCCCATTAGAATCATATTAACTATAATATTTGGGATGCATCTCCTCTTAACCAAAATCACATCATGAGAAGTACTCTAATTAGCACATAATGCACACTAACAACTTGCAATGTATTCCAAGAAATAGGGGTAAAATTTTCAAGTCTCAAAATAGAAATGCATAAAATACATAGATTATGCTTCATGCTTTCTCGTGATTATCAATTTAACAGGATAAAGTTTCTAATGTCATGAATGTAAATACATGATAAAGTTTCAAGAGAATTATCTAATTGTTTTCGCTTCTCTTTTAAAAAAAATAAATAAAAGATATAATTCATTCAAAACTCTCTAAGAAGAGAACAAATTCACAGTTGAAACACATAAATTTGGATTAACATCTATATCCAAGGAGGAAATATGTACTTTAATTGGATAGTCTCTTCGTGAAAAATATGTGCCGGTGGCTAGTCTCTCAAAACTTTTCGATGAACTTGTGGAAAAGCTCTCGTTCATCAATTGCTCAATAGAAAATAAAGGTAACTAATCTCATGAAAAAAATATTTGATCTAGAACTATAATGTCAACAGAACATAAATATTAAAATTTCTTTAGAAAATAAGTATCATACATCACAACATTCCATACTTCAAGAGCACAATGATTTAATTTAGGGTTTTTTTTTCTAAATCCACATTCTTCAGGAATACTGAAATACGATATAATTTAAGTACAACTATGAATGGTTCTTTTAATAACATGAAGTATTCTTCATGAGTATTGAATTATCACATGAAATAAGAATAAGTACGGATATTCTTCCGAAATATTATACCTAGTTGTTCTACTTCAGGAGAAAGAACTTGAATTGATTTAATTAAAACACATGAAAAGAAAATAAAATAGTAAAATAATAATTAAATAAAAAAATTATTTCTTCAAGAGAAATTGTAGATCTCAGAGTATTCTTCAAGAATACATCACTATAAAAAAAACGGGATTGCCGACGGCTTAATCCGACGGTAAGTGATTTATCGACGGCTTACCGATGGATATACCGCGTCGGCGAATCCTTTGTCGGTAATTGCAATTGCCAACGGAATATCAGACCATCGGCAAATGCCGACGGCATTTTGACGGTTACAGCCGCCGGTAAGATGTCGTCGGGAATCTTATTTTTTTTTTAATTTACCGACGGACACCATGTCCGTCAGTAATTAATTAAATAAATGAATATAATTTAATTTAATTTTACCGACGGATTTCATGTCAGTCAGTAAATATAAATAACTTAGACCCATTTGGAACTTAGTATAAAATAAAGAGTTTGCTCAAAGAAAAATTAAAATTAATAATAACGTTAAAACCAAAAATAAAATTATTAATAATAATATAACCAAATTAATAATAAAAATAATATAACAAAATTAATAATAATGATATTTACCCTATAATTTTATTAGACACAGCCAATTCCTCGATCCTCTTAACAACATCCGATTTTCTCGTGATTCAAATTCTCGATCTCTAAACTCATTTTCAAAATTCTAGTACCATATTTTTGGCGCCTGATCAGTTACCCGAGCATCAAACGGATAGTCATTCTCATCTATATATATATAAAAAGTCTAGCATTTCTAAATATTTTTTCCATGATTTTCTCGCTCATAATACTTACTATTTATAGTAATTATATTTATTAATCATATAATTATTTATGTAATACTTTTTTGGATAATATGATTTATGTAAAGAAATTATTAAATATATAGAAGAATTATGTATAATTATATATATAATCTGAGAATAATAAAAATAATATAAAAAATATAAAAAAAAACTGAGATATAATAAATTAAAAAAATATATAAATAAATGTAAATAATTAGTTAATAAATTTGGAAAACCCAAAATGGCAAAAATAAAACATAAATATTTTCATATTGTAAAATAAAATTAAAGATATGAATAAAATCACATAGATAAAAATATAAGCACTTATAATTAAATTAGATATTATTTAATAAATATGAAAGAAACCGAAAATCCAATAATTGAATAGAATTAAAGAGAAGAATCATAAAATAAGATAAATTAACTTAAAATCTTCATAATTAGATTCTATAAAGTTATTTAATAAACCTAAAAATAAAAAAGGAAATCGAGAAAAATATAACATCTACAACATGTACGAAAGGATAAGCTCTTCATTTTTATGTAGGGACTACAACTTAGTGCTAGAGCGGAGCTACAATATCAGTGAGTGAATGACGTGAGCACTATGATGGGGGCGGTCGAACGGTTGATTGATTTCGAGAGTGAAATTAAGAAAGAAGCACCGATCTCATTAAAAAATATCACTATCTGAATGAATGAGATGTATTGACCCTACAAGCCGAAAAACAAATACAATTGGGGAAGTGGGCCCTCCAAAGCACCATCAAACTCATAATAAAGTTGGGGATCAAAATACGGTTCCAACTGTGTTAGACTGCCTCAAGCGCTAAGCAAAGCATCAATTTCTACCAAAAAAAAAAAGTATACATGTTTCTTTTGTGATGGGTAGCACGCGGTCAAAGATTATCTAAATCAAAATATGTTGAACGCTCTTGTGGGTTTGGTTGCAACACAGGAGATGAATCCTAAGAAGCCAGTGCTTAACGTAGGAGAAGAGTTTGAGGGCGAGGAGTACCTTGGTTCTTTAGGACAATGGTGCAATTCCTAGTTCCCAATGAACTGTATGAAATACATTATCCCTCCCAAGAGAAAGATGGGACCGAGTCCTCTAAGGAGTAGGGGACTCTTGCTTGTTCATATGAAGATCAATGGAAGAAGTATTCGTGCCGTGTTATACACTGGCACCACGAACACTTACATTGCAAGTACCGACATGGAAAAGTAAAATCCACAACAATTATTCTTGAGAAAGGGTTTGAAAAAGTAAAGACCATTAACTTGACTGACCATGAATGACCTTAAGCTCGTCTTGGGTCTTCAGTTCCTACGTGACACGAGGACTGCAGTGCTTCCCCACTCCAACTCGTTGAAGATGATAGGTGGGAAATTCTATGTCATACCTATCCTAGCGGGCAATCCAGGAGTGAGAAGTGTGTTAGTGATGTAATTTAAGAAGGGATGTACACATGATGAACCATCTTATCTCTGCACTATCCGATTCGAAGAGTTTAAAAATCAATCAGGACTAATACCCAACACGGTGAAAGGGATCCATACTGGGTTCGAATATGTGATGACGAGGGAAATACCTCACAAGCTACAACAAAAGAGAGAGGTAGATCATGAAATTGAGATTGTGCCTAGCACGAAACCACCCTCCAGGGCACCATATCTTATGACACAGCTTGAGCATGTAGAACTCAGGAAGCAGCTAAGGGCGATTCTCAAATATGGAATAAGCCGCTATCTTATTCCATAAGAAGCTAAACGACTCCCTTCAACTCTGTAGCGATTATCGAGCGATGAACAATCTTACATTAAAGAAATAATATCCCATCCTGATTGTCGCTGAATACTTTGATCGACTCTATTAAGCAAAGTTCTTCATGAAAATTGATCTAAGGTTGGGGTATTGATAAGTTTTAATCAAATAAGGAGATGAAGACAATTCCATAGTCGTGATGCAATATGGAGATTACAAGTTTTTAGTTATGCCTTTCGAGTTGACGAACGCTATGGCTACTTTCTGCACCCTCATGAACTGGGTACTCCATGGTTTTCTTAATGAGTTCGTGGTGGTGCACTTAGACGACATTGTTATTTACAGCGAGACCTTAGATGAACATTTAGGGAACCTCCGCATGGTCCTTATGAGACTTTTGAAGCATCAACTATACACGAAACCATCGATGTGCTTCATTTCCAAGAGAACATTAGTTTCTTAGGTTACATCATTGAACGTGGTTGGATTCGTATGGATCCTGTCAAGATTCAGGCTATTAAGTAGTGAAGCCAACAAGTAACGTGTTTGAAGTGCTCTCATTCCTAGGATTGTTGAACTATTAAAAAAGATTCATGAAGGAATATTTCAAGATAGCGAGTCCTTTGACCGATCTGACAAAGAAGACAGAGACTTGGAATTGGCTACCCCAATGCCAAGGTTCTTTTGAGAAGTTGAAGTGGGCTATCACCACTGACCTTTTATTAGCCCAATAAATTTTTTGAAACCGTTTATGGTGGATATTGATGTATTTAATTTTACCCTTGGGGGAGAGTTTGTCCACAAGGAAGCACCTAGTTGCTTTTGAGAGTCGAAAGTTGAAGGACGTGGAGAGGCGCCACCCCACGCAGGAGAAGGAGTTACTTGTGGTTGTTCACTGCCTGAGACAGTGGCGACATTACTTATTGGGTTCGCCTTTTATTGTGAAGACGGATAACATGGCGGTTAACCACTTCTTATCGCAATAAAAGCTAAGTGGTAAATAGGAAGATTGACGGGAATTACTCTCGAAATTAAATTTTGTGTTGGAGTATTGTACCAACTCCAATAACCATGTGGTTGATGCACTCAGTCATCAGGCTAACTTGGAAGATACACACAAGGTGGTTGCAATTACGTTGAGTCAAACTTCGACCCAACTAATAGACCAGGTACATGAGATGATGAAGACAGATCCCAAAAATCACTGTGCGGTGAACTTGGTGGAGAAGGTAAGTCTCGGAAGTTTTGTGTGGACAATGGAATCTTGAGGACCAAAGGCGACCGCCTCTATTTTTCGAAGGGTGGGGACCTATAGAAATCGATCATTACAGAATGTCACGACACTCTTTGGGTGGGTCATCCTGGGGATAAATGTACGGTGGACCTATTCAAATGGGTCTACTTTTGGACAGAAATGCGGGACAACATCGATACTTTTATTCTTAGATACTTGGTGTGCCAACAGGATAAGCCGGATCGACAGAAGAAAGTGGGCTTATTGGAACCACTATCGGCGTCAACGAGGACCTGGGAAAGTGTATCGATGGACTTTATCATTGGTCTACCCAAGGTTTGGGAGCTCAAATCCAGCATTGTCGTGGTAGATCGATTCTCTAAATACTTCACTTTTATATCGGCTCCCAGAACCATTTTGGCAGAGGAGACTACTCACTTATTCTTCAAACATATTGTCAAATATTGAGGAATTCTGAGGGGTATAGTTAGTGGTTAAGATCATATATTCACTAGCAATTTTTTGGACGAGTTTTCATATTGATCGGTTCCAAGTTGGGATGATCTCAAGCTATCACCCATAGCCTGATGGGCAGAAGGAGCGCTTCAATTCAATGTTGGAGGAATACCTTTGGCACTTCGTGAGTGTTAATAAGAAGGACTAGGCAATGATTTAGGATGAGGCCCAATTATTCTTCAATGCTCTGAAATTCTCCTCAACCAATAGGAGTCCTTTTGAGATATATATTAGACAGCAGCCACTCCTCCCACATACCATCGATACTCCACGTGGTTCTAAGACCTCCTCAGCACAGAAGTTCTCTCTAGAATGGGAGCAAAAACTTAATCTGACATGTAGTTATCTAGAAAATGCTCAATGGCGGATGAAGAAGTATGTCAACAAAAAATATTGCTTTGTCGAGTATAAACTGGGAGATGAAGTGATGGTCAGGGTTTTTAATCAAAGTATGTCTAAAATGTCTCAGGGGAGAGACTCGCGCGAAATGCAGAAATACATTGGCCCCTTGCCTATCACTTGCCGCATTGGGAAGATAGCTTATAAACTGGAGTTACCCAAGTGGTGACACATACATGATGTTTTCCATGTCAGTCAACTTAAACCATATCAGGCCAACACGGAGAATGTTGACCGCGATCGGCCCAACCACTCACAATTGAAGTTGTCACACGGCATAGGGAAGTGGGTTGTTAAAGCCATCATGAACCATCGAGATACAAGTATGCAGAAGAAGCTGCACAAAGAGTACTTGGTGAAATGTTGTGGAGGTAGCTTTCAGGAGAGCACTTGGGAGAGGAGACAACACTCAAGACATTTCAACCACTCATCGACGCATACAAGAACTATGTGACGTCGGGGACATCGTTAACTCAGGTGGGGGAGATCTATCACGGGATACCCCTTCACAACTTGTGATTGCTCGGCCTGCATTCACTTTCGTGGCCTGTCAGCAGTAACTTCACAAATGTCGAGCTTCATCGCACAACAAGTTAGAGTCCTTAGTGTAGGTGTTTTGTTTCAAAAGTATTATATATATTTTTATTGCTACTTTTCTAGCAAGTGATGGGCTTCCACAACCCTTTTTTTATATAGTTATGTTTCTTGTCTTTATTTTCTAAGCCTATTATAGGGGGTATAGGATATTGAAGAGTTGCCAAGAAGAATAAACTTTGCTCTGGAGTCGCTCCCTCGCCATCAACGCTATTTGTAATTTTTAGTCATATTGTAATCACTTCCGTTTTAATATACTTTGTATCTTTTTTTGAATCTTGTTGTGCCACTAATGTGTCTTTGGCATGAGTGTGTCGCACTATGATACACGGACACTCCATTTTTGACCCTGTAGGCGAATCAGATACTCCGTGGATGCGGACACGCACCCGATACGCCTCCGACACGTGTCCTGTTTTTTTTTTCTTTTTTGAGTTTTTGACAGGGGACACGGCGGGATATGCGAGTATACGGCTCGAACACATCTCCGACACGTTTTTTCAAAAATAAAATTGAATTTTTTTTATTTTTTTAATTATTATTATTTTTCATTTTACTTGTGATTTCATCAATTATTGTGAATGAGTTTGTAATTATTTTAGATGATTAATTGAAATAATTTATTACGATTTAATATTTATAGGAAACAAATATATTAATAATTATTTATATTATAAACGTGTTCGAACCGTGTCGTGTCCTATATTTTTAAAACTAAGCATATCCTCGTGTCCGTGTTGTGTCCCGAGTTCGTGTTCGTGTCGGTACAATTTAGGTGTCGCATTAACATAAGCTTTCAAGCAAGTTAGACGAACATAGACAACATAGTCAACTACTGATCGCCCGATGCATTAGTTTGCACAAATACTACAAGCACCCCGTGACATAGTGTCATGGGATGCCTCTTCTAAGCTCTTGATTGTTGGCCCGCAGTCACAACCTGCGGGCCGTCGACTAAAACCGCACAAGGAATGCCGAGCTTCAACGCACACCAAGTTAGAGTCCTTAGTGTAGGTGTTTTGCTTATGGATGTAATGTACATATTTTCTTTGTCGCTACTACGGTAGCAAGGGGTGGGCTTCCACAACCCTTCGAATGTCTAGTCGGTTTACTTTGATATTTTTTGTTAGGCCTATTATAGGGGGAATAGGGTCCGTGAAGAATTGTCGAGAATAAGAAGCTTTGCTCTGGAGCGTCCCCCTCTCCATCAACGCTATTGTAATTGAAGCATATTGTAATCGTTTCCGCTATTAATGAAATCGAATATTATTCGCACGCAGTGAGTTGCCCCTTTTGCTTGCTTGTACCTCGAAAGCAGCTCCAGGTGTGATTGTGACGTACTAGCCAATTGCCAGTCAGTCCCTGTGTGTTTAGGCGGAAGTAGTCGCGAGCGAGTGACTACCAGCCGCACGGTGCCCCTTTCTAGAGTTTCCTAAAGGTGCCCCGTGACAGGTGGTATCAGAGCCTCGGCTCTTGATCCCCTTGGCCGAGGTAAACAATGGAGTCGGGTAATGAGAACGATGTCCCTACGAAGAAGCATGGCAAGAAGCCAAGCGACAATAACAAAAAGAAGGATGCGAAGGGCTCAGGTGTTTCGCAGCTTGAGACAATCGAGATTGAGTGCTCTCGGCTCAAGTTCATCATCGAGACCCTAGAGGAGAAGGTCAAGATGGTCGAGGCGGAGAATACGGAACTCCGGGGCTAAATAAAAGACTGTAGAGAAGTTTGCCGAACCCTGGGGAAGGCGGTGGGTGCTAGTCCCATCGCAGATTTGAGGCGGGAAATGGACGCCATGGCCATTCAGATTGGGTTGCTTCAGAGAGCAGTAAGCAACCCGCCAGTAGCCCCACCAGAACCCGTGATGAGACTTCAGGTCCCCGAACCGAGCCCATATGGCGGGGCAAGAGACGCAAAGGAAGTAGACAATTTCCTCTTCGACATGGAGCAGTACTTTCAGGCTGCTGGTGTTGAGGACGAAGGCAAGAAAGTGTCAACGGCAACCATGTATTTGACGGGAGACGCAAAATTGTGGTGGCGGACAAAGTATGCGGATATCCAGGCCCAACGAGTGATAATCGACACGTGGGAATCATTGCGGAGAGCCCTTCGACAACAGTTCTTCCCGAAAAATATTGAGTATAATGCCAGGAAAGCCTTGCGGGAACTAAGGCACACGGGGTTGATTCGAGAGTATGTGAAGACATTTTCGATGCACATGTTGCACATCAACGACATGTCGGAGAAGGACAAGCTTTTCTCCTTCCTCGAGGGCTTGAAACCGTTCGAACGAAATGAGCTCTTACGTCAGCAGGTGACCGATCTTAGTTCAGCGATGAGCGCGGCTGAAAGAATGATGGACTATGTGGTAGAACCCCGAAAGGACAAGCCCACCACCACCAATCTGACCCAGTCGAAAGTAACGAACCCCGGGCTATTCAGGCCAAGTTTTGGCAGACCATCAGGAGAAAGGCCATCCTACAATCAGGGGAGCTCTTCGGGTAGCTACAATAAACAAAACCCCCCAACGAACAGATTTGGTTTCCCTCTAAAGTGCTTCTTTTGTGATGGACCACATACTCTGAGATAATGTCCGAAGAAACGGAAGTTGGCAGGGCTCGTTGACTCGTCGACGGAGCAGAATCCGCCGCCAGATGCTGGTCCTAGTAATAAGGGCAAAGAAGAAGAATATGACGATAATTTGGGAGCCATTGGACAATGGTGTAATTCCTTAACTCATCAAGTGGCGGCAGGTGTTAAAGTGCCGCCCCGAGGGGGCAAATGTGTGCCAACCCTCTCGGTGAGCATACCCGACGAAGAAGCTCAACCGCGTACCCACCAAAAGAAGGGACTGATGTACGTAGATGTAAAGATAAATGGAAGGCTCATTCGCGCAATGATCGACTCAAGAGCTACCCATAACTATCTAGCGAGCTCCGAGGTCGAGCGACTTGGATTGGAACTAGAGAAAGGAGTAGGTCGGGTGAAGGCAAATAACTCTGCCGCCCAACCAATTGCAGGAGTAGCCAAATCCGTGTTGATCAAGGTAGGGCCATTCGAGGGAAGGACTAATCTTTCGGCTATGGTAATGGACGATTTCAAGCTGATTCTTGGGCTAGAGTTCCTACGCGATACGCGAACGGCCATAATGCCACACGTGGACTCATTGATGATGATGGGGAGTAAGCCGTGCGTCATACCAACACTTGCTGGGAAATTAGGAGAGAAAAACCTTTCGGCGATACAGTTCGAAAAGGGCTGCAAACATAGCGAACCATCATTCCTATGTACCCTTCAGTTTGATGAAATCGAGGAAGCTTCAGGGCCGATTCCGAGTGCAGTGAAGAAGGTCCTGAGTGAATTTGAGGATGTCATGCCGGCCGAATTACCGAAGAGACTACTGCTAAGGAGAGCGGTTGACCATGAGATAGAGTTGGTGCCAGGGACAAAACCCCCTGCTAGGGCACCCTACCGCATGTCCCAGCCTGAGCTTGTCGAGCTTAGAAAACAATTGAAGGAGATGCTCGAGAGTGGGATCATCAAACCCGCGAAGTCCCCATATGGAGCACCGGTCCTGTTCCAGAAGAAGTTCGATGGTTCTCTACGAATGTGTCGTGATTATTGAGCCTTGAATAAGATCACAGTAAAGAACAAATATCCAATTCCATTGGTGGCTGACTGCTTTGACCGCCTCATTGGAGCAGAGTATTATACGAAGATCGACCTAAGATCAAGGTATTGGCAAGTTCGCATCAAGGAGGGAGATGAAACAAAGACAACGGTGGTCACATGGTATGGGGCATTTGATTTCTTGGTTATTCCATTCGGCTTGACCAATGCCCCCGCTACGTTCAGTACTTTGATGAATCAAGTCCTGCATGGGTTCCTAGACGAGTTTGTGGTGGTGTATCTTGATGATATTGTCATTTACAGCAAAAACTTGGGGGAGCACGTTGAACACTTGCGCAGAGTCCTGGCAAGACTCAGGGAACATGAGTTGTATGCGAAGCTGTCCAAGTGCTCTTTTGCGCAGAGGAAGATCAGTTTCTTGGGGCATATTATCGAGCGTGGTAGTATTCGCATGGATCTGAAGAAAGTGCAGGCCATTCAGGAGTGGGTACCGCCGAACAATGTACATGAAGTGAGGTCGTTCCTCGGGTTAGCCAACTACTATTGGAAATTCGTGAAGTGGTATTCTGAGATAGCGAGGCCTCTGACCGATTTGATGAGAAAAACGGAAGCTTCGAACTTGTCGATTGAGTGCCAACGTTCATTCGACAACATAAAGAAAGCCATACTGGAAGACCCCATCTTAGCCCTTCCAAACCTGTCAAAACCATTCGTGGTGGAGACAGACGCTTCAGATATCGCGCTTGGAGGAGTTCTGACGCAAGATGGTCGCCCGGTGGCATTCGAGAGTAGGAAGTTGAAGGATGTAGAAAAACGTTACACAGTGCACGAGAAGGAATTGCTGGCAATGGTCCACTGTCTTCGATTGTGGAGGCACTACTTACTTGGCTTACCCTTTGTGGTCAAGACGGATAATACGGCGGTAAGTTACTTTATGTCCCAACCTAAATTAACAGTAAAGCAAGCTAGATGGCAGGAGTTATTGTCAGAGTTTAACTTTGTGATCGAATACCGAGCGGGCTCCAACAATCAAGTGGCAGGTGCGCTGAGCAGGAGAGTGGGAGGGTAAGATATCGAGATAGCGGCGGCCCTCTCGTCGAGTGGAGTTGCCACTTCCGTGAAGGGCCGGATAGAAGAATTTATGGTGAATGACCCCACAGCGCAGGGACTTGTGAAGTTGGTGGAACAAGGGAAAACTCGACAGTTTTGGCTAGATGGGAAGGTGCTGAGGACCAGGGAGAACCGCTTGTATGTTCCAAGGGGCGGTAACCTTAGAAAATCGCTTATTGCCGAATGCCACGACACACTGTGGGCTGGACACCCAGGAGAGGAACGGACCCGAGCCCTAGTGCATAGAGCTTACTTTTCGACCCACATGCGTGATGACATTGACACCTTTAGTCGCACCTGCCTCGTTTGCTAGCAGGACAAGACCGAGATATTAAAGAAGGCAGGCTTGCTCGAACCACTCCCTGTACCCACAAGACCTTGAGAGAGCGTTTCCATGGACTACATTTCGGGGTTGCCTAAGGTTGGAGATTTGGGGACCATAATCGTCGTGGTGGATCGCTTTTCCAAGTATGCTACTTTTATTGCAGTACATAAGAATGTCACAGCGGAGGGAACAGCTCACCTTTTCTTTAAACACGTAGTCAAGTACTGGGGAATACCGCGGGACATTGTCAGTGATCGAGATTCGCGATTCACTGGCGCATTTTGGAATGAACTTTTTGGACTCCTCGGGTCCAAGCTAAATATGAGTTCGAGCTACCAACCACAATCGGATGGCCAGGCGGAGCGTTTTAATTGCATGTTAGAAGAGTACCTCCGACACTTTGTGAGCAGTAGTCAGAAGGATTGGGTGAAGCTCCTTGATGTTGCCCAATTATGTTTCAATGCACAGAAGAGCTCGGTGACAAATAGGAGCGCGTTTGAACTTGCAACTGGACAACAACCGATACTCCCTCACACTATTGATCTCCCACAGGGTGTGAGGTCCTCCCCAGCTCGGGAGTTCTCGCAGGAATGGAAAATGAATGTCGAAATTGCACGGAGTTACCTGGAGAAAGCTCAGAAGCGAATGAAGAAATATGCAAACCAAAATCGTCGTTTCATCGAGTTTCGAGTTGGGTACCTTGTTATGGTGAAGGTCCCAGATCCCAGATTGTCAAAGTCATCAAGAGGAAGAGATTCTCGCTTGATGCAGAAGTACATCGGACCCTTGCCTATTTTGAAACGCATCGGGAAGGTGGGCTATAAGGTTGATCTACTTCCCTGGTGGGCAATGCACAATGTCCTCCATGTGAGCCAGCTAAAACGATATCAGTTCGACATAGAGGACGACACTCGCAACCAGCCCGCTCGGCCGCAACTCGATCTACGTAGAATTGAGAAGAGGGCGGCCGAAGCCATTCTTAATCATCGTTTTACAGGTACCTCCAAGAAGACCCACGTCGAATACCTGGTCCAATGGAGCGTCCCCCTCTCCATCAACACTATTGTACCTGAAGCATATTGTAATCGTTTCCGCTATTAATGAAATCGAATATTATTCGCACGTAGTGAGTTGTCCCTTTTGTTTGCTTGTACCTCGAAAGCACCTCCGGGTGTGATTGTGACGTACTAGCCAATCGCCAGTCCATCCCCTTGTGTTTAGGCGGAAGTAGTCGCGAGCGAGTGACTACCAGCCGCACGGTGCCCCCTTCTAGAGTTTCCTAAAGGTGCCCCATGACACATAGTGTCACGGGATGCCGGTCAAAGATCCAAGATTACGTGAGATAAGATTAGTTAAGGCATCCCGGACACGTCGGTGCGGGCCGTCGGCACATGTTGTCGTCTGGTCTCGGAGGACACGGGGCGCGGGCGTGCGGCATGGGCTGCTAGGCACGCCCAAAGGTTGGAACAGCGGGCGACGGGGAGCGTCGGCCCGCCTGTACAGCATCGTCGACCTGAGAGCAGATACCTTTGATGAAGTGGTTTTGCCAAACTGTTTTAGCATCACATTCCTTAGGACGTGAGGCAACTCTCCACCAAGTTTGGTGTCATTCCGAGTCTGTTTGGACAGTCGTAAAAATAGGCGACGATGGCTGCCGTTCTGCGCACGGGCAGGGCGGAGTTCGAGTGATCAGAGGGCCTTACACTTTGATATTGGTAATTCTGTTCGGATGGGGACTTCCTGGAAGTGTTAGGTTGATCTCCACCAAGTTTCACGGCTAGAAGGTTCCTTTCGAGTTGCAAACACTATGTACGTTCGAGATGTGGCAGTGCAGTGGCATGGTCGTATTTTATGTATCTTGCAAGGGCGATTCCCCTCTCACCGTTTATCGGATGGGGATGAAACTTTGTGGAGAACCTAAGGTTGGTGTAAGATACTCTACGGTTCAAACGGTTATTGATTTGGAGTTCGGATGTGGGAGTTATGCCCTGGTTGCATACCCACAAGTTGGATGTCTAGTCATGGTACGTTGGTTTTTTTTGTAAGGCCTATTATAGGGGAGACATGCATCCGGTGAGCTACTACCGGTCCTCCTCATGCTGCAGGCATCAAGTGAGCATCTCCTTGGGGGCATCTGGGGCACCCAAGGGCCAGCTTTAGGCACCTCGAAAGAGTGTCTAGAGTCCTCGTTCGGGTTGGGAACTGAGCGAGCGGCGTTGGGCGGAAAAGCCAACGTTGGGTTCAAATGAGAACCCGTCATTATATGCGAACCTAGGGACTCATCTTGACCATTAGATTGGATAATTTTGATGGTTGAGATCATGACATGTCAGTCATTATATGTGAACCTAGGTACTCATCTTGACCATTAGATTGGATAATTTTGATGGTTGAGATCATGACATGTCAGCATGGTAATAATGTAAAAAATTCATTAATTAATTAAAAAAAGGTATTTTGGACATATATCAACGTTTACAAAGAGCACTACATTGTTCTTTATAAAGCACAATAGATTAAGAAAAAAAATACTACGATTGTATACAAAAAGTATCGCAAATTTCGTCTATAAACTGCAAATTCAAAAATTTCAAATGAAACTCAAATCTTCAACAAACCATAACTTTTTCAAATTTTATTTGTTTTAAATGAAATATATATCAAATTAATCACATTCTCAAGATCTACAATTTAAGATACATATTTCATGTTTTAAAACGTAAAAATATAAATATATATATATATATATATATATATATATATATATATATATATATATATATATATAATATATAATTAAATTAAAAACTGGACTGATTTTAGCACTACAGTACTGTGTAAAAAGCACAATGAACCTGGACATATAATTGCACTGTGCAATATTAGATCTAAGGCCAGAATTAGTCCCTAGGTTCACATATAATGACGGGGTTCTTCCAAGTATGGGACTGTTATTCCATGTTGTTTTTTTATTTTAATTTCATAGTTTATTTAAAATTATATATAGGCTAATATAAGACTATTATTTGTTATTGTGTTATTTGACAAGTCTTTACATGAGATTACATGGCTAATAAAGATTGCATAATTTTTTATAAGTTGATAATATTATCAATTCCCTGACTACTGAGATATTTGTCAAGTGTTATTTCTTGATTTTTTTTTTTTAACAATTCATAGTTTATTCTCATATGCTCTGTGGTTGTTTTTTATTGTTATGTGTTATATAATTTTGACATTAGTTTTGTAAATATTTGGTGTTAATGTTAACATATTAATCCATGTTTTGCGCAAGGATTGTGGTTTTTGTTGGGAATATTATTTTCACCAATATTATTACTTATTTGTAGTTTGCCTTTCTTAGGACACAAATTATTTTAGGACTCTAGATTTGTTTCTTAGTTGGAGTTTAGGACTTTATTTAGTTTTCTAAATACTTATCTAACTTGTTTAACAAGAATAGGAGTCTTGTTTTATAAAAGGGAGAAGACGCAAGAAAGAAAAGAAATAGACGACGCACACATCCTTGAAGCAGAACACACAAAGGGATACTCGGAGCTACGTTGCTGAACTAAGGGGATTTCTAGGTTGCGTAACCAAATGAGTAATTCATCTCAAGAAGAAGCGACGAGTATTTTGTATATCAAGAATTTGATACAATTTGTTTTAATTTTTTTCATATATTACTTTTTATTATTTGTATTGATCTTAAACGTTGAAAAGTAATATAGTTTTTGGGTTTGTACACCCAAGTTCGTAAGCACGATTGCTTACGAACTGAAATTAATTTATTGTATTTTACTTATTTATTTCCGCTTCTATTTCTGAGATTCAGTTGATGTTAGGTCTGGTGACGTCTATCACGAAACCTAACATCATATCTGAAAACTGCATTTCTACAAAATTACAATTGGTATCAGAGTAGGATACTTAACTTTAAGTATTTTGATCCTTGTTTTGTACATTTGACGTAATGGACGCTCAAGGTAACTCAAGAACCCAAATCCTAAATGGAGAGAACTACTCTCTCTGGAAGCAAAGGATGCAGTGGCACATCAAAAACATCGATGAACGAGCTTGGAGACCCATCCTTGTTGGATGGGAGAAACCTCGTGTTGCTGCTGATGGTGATGGTGATTCCGTATTCAAGAGAGAAGAAGATTGGATGGACAATGAAGTAGCCATATCAAACTGGAACTTTAAGACCATTAATACCTTATGCAGCTATGTCGATATAAATTATTATAAAGTGATCAAGAATTGTGAGTCTGCGAAGGAAGCATGGGACGCTCTTCAAGGAGTATGCGAAGGGACAGCAAGTGTGAAGAGATCTCGCCTGAGAATGCTCACCACAACATTTGAATCCATGATAATGGATGATAAAGAGTCGGTTGTGGAGTATGCCATGAGACTCTCCGACATAGCAAGTGAAATTGGAAACCTTGGCGAGCCCGTGTCCAGTGCACGCCTTGTTAGAAAAATTCTCAGATCCATTTCAAAGAAGTTCAGTATGAAAGTAGTTGCCATTGAGGAATCCAAAGATACTGACAAACTAGTATATGATGATTTGGTCGGTGCACTCAAAACATATGAGATGGAGCATATATACTTTCATTCGAAGGAGAAGAATGTTGCTCTCACCTCTGATGTTAACTCAAAAGATGAAGATAAAGATACTGACTGGAGAGAGCTATTTGATAAATTCGAAAGAACCACACTTGGAGAGGAAGAAGTATCACGCATTACTCAGAAATTCGACCGCTACTTGAGGAAAAAGAACAATATTGGAGGGAAAYCACCAAACTCCATGATGGAGACACCACCTCCAAAGTCTTTTGGAKGAAAYTTMAKCAACTTCCAGCCTTCATCTTCAGAGTCAAAGACTGGAAATTCTCCCAAGCCACTTAGCGAAGTTCAATGCCATGAGTGCAAGGGTTGGGGTCACTACAAAAATGAATGTGCAAATACGTTAAGGAAGAAGAGTCTTATTCTCGAAGGAGTTTGATGAAGATGGAAGCAACTCTGACTCACCTGAGTCAGTACCTGCACATTTTGCTCATGTTGCCTGGGATGATGACTTTCGAGTTCACAACATCAATTCCAACACCCGGTGCCTAAATGCTGAGGTTGAAGATAATCTCGACGAATATAAAAAATTGTGCGTGGAGTATGATGAACTGTTTGCCAAGTGGGGCAATCAGGTTTTGAAAGTGAAGACCCTTATGATCAAGGTTGAAAAGCTTACCCATGAGAAGGATGATCAAGTGAAGATCATTACCCGATTGGAGACATCTCTTACGAGAAAAGATTCGGAATTGGAACGAGTAAGGGATGAGCTAAAAAAGGCTCAAGACACAATTTTAAACCTCAACAAGGGAAAGGCGAAGCTAGATGAAATTCTGGAGATGTCATATCCAGAAACTTCAAGGCATGGAATTGGTTACAAACCGGAGCAACAATCGCATCAAGTCAGCCACGACCAAGAGTGTGTCAAGTGCCATAAGAAGAGAAGAAGGCAGTATGTTTGCCATCACTGTGGCGATCATGGCCACATTCGCCCCTTTTGCTGGAAGAGAACCGGGAAGAAAAGTCATTTTCAGAGGATCAAACAAGATGATGGGACTCGTGATGGGACTCAAGCTGTCAACACCAAAGGCAACACCAAGTTGAAACGAGTCTGGGTGAGAAAGGGGGACGTCAAGTGTAACATGGTTTATACCTCTCTAATATATCATGTTCCTGGAGCATGGTACTTTGATAGTGGATGCTCCAAACATATGACCGGCTCAAAAGACTTTTTGTCGAACATTATAAGTTTTAAAGGAGGAAAGGTCAAATATGGTGGAGGCTCAAATGGACAGAGTATTGGGCAAAGAACACTCCATGTTCCAGGTATTGCCAAGCTGGAAGATGTGCTACTCGTTGAAGGACTAACTGCTAATTTGATAAGCATTAGTCAGTTGTGTGATGGCGGCTTTAGCGTCAAATTTATACGAGAGAAATGCGAGGTCTACGATGTAGAAAGTGCCTGTATCCTCACTGGTCAGAGGACTTCTGACAATTGTTACCAAATAATTGGTGATGTATTCTGCAGGTACAAGATGGTGGAAAGTCTGATCAAGGATAAAGCTGCTGTTGCAGGTGGTGACGGGTCTGGTGACATGTCACCGAACCCAACACCGACTCAGGAAGAGACTGACAATAATGAAACTGGCGAGCTGACTCCAATTTCAACTCCTTCCAGGGCGGGTCCTGAATCTGATTCAGAATCAGAGGATGAGGATCTTGAAATTCAAATTGATCTTTATCAAAGATACATTCCTCCAAGAGTTCAAAAGTATCATCCAACCGGTCAATTTATTGGTGATCTTGATGAGAGGAGTACGAAAAAGAGACAGATAGGCTTTAAGAAAATGGTAAGATTTATCTGTTTATCCACTAACTGTTCTCTTTTTCGAGAGTCTTTGTTTCTTGCCAAAATAGAGCCCAAGCATGTAGAGAATGCTCTTAAAGCCGAATACATTGCAGCTGGAAGTGCGTGTACGCAGCTTTTATGGATGAACCAGATGATTGAGGACTACGGTCTCCATAACAGTATATTGACCGTACTCTGTGATAATACGAGCGCAGTTGACATCTCAAAAAATCCAGTTCAGCGCTCTCGTATAAAACACATTGACATCAGGTATCACTTCATCCGAGATTTAGTTGAGAGAAAGATAATAAGTCTTGAACATGTAGGGACGGACAGTCAGCGTGCTGACATATTCACAAAAGCATTAGATTTAGAGACCTTCTCTCGTTTGATAAGAGATCTCGAAATGTGCATTGTCTAGTCCATGTTGGGTTGGATGTTATGACGCCCAAAGATGTCATCAGTCATAACATCTGTATAATTTACATGCATTTTTATTTTCTTTTTCATACATCATACGAATGCATTGAGTCTGATTTAAAGAGAAATAAGGTCATGTGTTGTAATAAAAGTGATGACAAAAGACTAACCTCTTCGTTTAGGTTCGTTTAGGTGATTGTGGAACTCTCCCGCAGAAACAGGTTTTCTCCCAGGTCCAAAAACAAAAGGTGTTAACAGCAATTGCTGAAAATATAATAATTCTCTTCAAATCTTAAAAAGATGAAGAAAGTCAAGACTAAAGGTCTGGTCTTTAAATCTCACCTTATTGAGCGATTTTGACGTTGTCATTAACTTGGGTTAAGGGGTTTGTTTTCATTAACTTCACCTTTGCAATGATGGGTCTAATGTCATCAGTCATGAAAAGCAACACTGATCAAAATCTCTAAAAATCTTTATGTGGATATTTTTAACCTTTCTAGGTCATCTTTTAGGCATAATTTAAGKKWT
>BMAC01000073.1:885672-924373 GCA_014905375.1 Phtheirospermum japonicum
TMYWTTTTTTTGAGGATGTAGTTATTTGTTTGTTCCAGTGGGGCTGTGATCGGGTGTGCTGGACAGGTAATATGAGATTGATATGATTTTTGGATTTGTCACTTTGTACGCTATATATACAGCTTTGGTGATGGTTCAATTTGCCAGCTAAAATTCGGTTTTTCTATGTTTATACGTTGATTGGATAGTGGAAATCATGGGCGGTTTAGTCTGAAATCGTGTGTCTTATTTAGAAAAGGGTTTCCTTTCTCTTAATTTTACTGCCCACGGCACTCGTTTTGTTTTGTGGTTGTTTCCAATCTCTTGCAGAATGTCGAATTCACCATCACCAAGCAAAGCTCCAGAAACAGACACTGCATCTGGATGAAAAGAAAATTCAACCCAAAGTCCAAGACGAAAAATTCTATAGCTGCCCAGAAGTTTCATGATGGTTCTGGTGACATGTCACCGAAACCAACATCCCCTGTAGACAATCCTGGCTCCTCTCCGTGTTTTGGTTCTGACAATTTTCCATCTGCTAGTGCACCGATGACTGCAGCTGCCTCCGACCACTCTGCTAGCTCTGATGAGACTCCGTCTCAAGCCGTCGAGATTGAAGATATAGAACCAATCTCCACGAGGTTCTTGACGAGTGGAGTTGAAGAGCTGTTCTTGGAATTTCAAAATTGAGGCGTGATTGCTGAGCACCAAATCCCTGTTGATGTTTTCGTGAAGCGGAATCTGATTACCTTCTTTATGCACCGTGGCGCCTCTTCTAGCTGGTGTCATGTCTGGTGATGGTTCTGGTATTCCCAACATCAGTACCAACATGGTTCATTTTTTGCTCCGTTTGTCCGAGCCCAGATTACTTTGCTTGATAACCAGGTTGATCGGTTGTTAAGGTCCTTTTGCTTTCAGAACAAAAAGGGGGAGAAGATGTAGAAATAGAAAGATGTAGAAGATGCGGTTGGGTCGTTTGGCAAAAGAGAGAGGACTCGTACTTCTAGTTCGGTCTTATTAAGGGGGATATTCAATTTAGGGGGAGTTTTAATTTAGGGGGAGTCTTTGAACATTTTGGTGCGTCTTTGTGGTTTTGTCCAAAAAGGCAAAAGGGGGAGATTGTTGGGAATATTGTTTTCACAAATATTATTCCTTATTTGTAGTTTGCCTTTCTTAGGACACAAATTATTTTAGGACTCTAGATTTGTTTTTTAGTTGGAGTGTAGGACTTTATTTAATTTCCTAAATACTTATCTAACTTGTTTAACAAGACTAGGAGTCTTGTTTTATAAAAGGGAGAAGACGCAAAAAAGAAAAGAAATAGACGACGCACACATCCTTGAAGCAGAACACACAAAGGGATACTCGGAGCTACGTTGCTGAACTAAGGGGATTTCTAGGTTGCGTAACAAATTGAGAAATTCATCTCAAGAAGAAGCGACGAGTATTTTTTGTTTTAATTTTTTTCATATATTACTTTTTATTATTTTGTATTGATCTTAAACATTGAAAAGTAATATAGTTTTTGGGTTTGTACACCCAAGTTCGTAAGCACGATTGCTTACGAACTGAAATTAATTTATTGTGTTTTACTTATTTATTTCCGCTGCTATTTTTGAGATTCAGTTGATGTTAGGTCTGGTGACGTCTATCACGAAACCTAACATCATATCTGAAAACTGCATTTCTACAAAATTACAGTTTGTATCTTAGATGCCGATACAAGGTTTTGATGCTTCTAAACGTTGAAAACATCTTGCGAGTTTGAAATACATTCGTGCCAAATTAAAGTTGAATAACTGCTACAACCTACGAGAGCGGGAATGAATTATGAGCATTTTACGTTTTCATAAAAAAATGTCTTTAGATATAAGTAAATAATTATATACTATTGTAAATGGAGTTTTTCTAAATATTTTATACCTCATCGGAACAATGTTTGTAGTAATTCAGTTTTCCTAAATGTGTTTTGTATGTGTTCTAATGGATGATTTTTAGGTTATCTTTACACAATGGAGTTTCATGTAAACTTTTATAATTCGAGTTTTTGTATATTTTAAATGTTTCACCCGTTTATTAATGGTTGACTTTCAGATATGTATATATTTGATTTATTTACGTTTATCTAATGTATATGGGTCGTGCATCTTCTGAATACGGGTTGTACATCTTCTGTCCACTATCTGTTTATTTTCTTACTACTGGCTACTTATCTTTTGTTTACTATCTGTTTATATTCGATTTATCATTTTAACTGATGTTGTATCTATAAATCACCACATAACAACCTTGCAGCTTCTTTAGTCCGATGATTTGGTATCTTCAAATCATGTTGTGATCTTAATAATTTAGTTATAGGCTTTACCTAAATTATTTATTTTGATGTTTGGTTTATGTATATTTGACCTGTAAGATTAGTTATGTTGATGTTTGTTTTACGTATAGTTTACTTGTAATTTAGTTATAAGTTTTATTTATACGATTTATGTTGATGTTGAGTTTATAAGTCTCTCGAGTCCTCAAGTTTGATTTGGTTGATCTGTAATTAATTCTCTGTTTATTCTTGTGCGCTTTTATTTTTCAAATAATTTCATTTAATGGTTGTTGTTTGGTTGATGTTGTATTTCTTAGTAATTAAATTTGGTTCATCTACAGTTATAAATATAAATCAACAACAAATAAAATAATAAGAAAATCATGGTATATGATAGATATATGAAAATTAATTAAATATAAATAATCAATTACTCCAAGAATAAAATAAGAAAAGTGTAATGAATAGATTTATTATTACGTTAATAATAAATTCTCGATGAGTAAGATATTGCAGTAGAACAATTAGGGATGGTAATAATAGAACAAATATTATAGTAGGATATTTGTTCATTCAGGTCTTAAATAAAAAGAAATAATAAATAAATAAACTGAGAAATAAAAAATAAATAATCTTTTTACTCTCAATATTTTTCATCAATATTGTGGATTGTATTGTTTATTAGAAATAAGCTAATTACTACATTCTGAAACATAAATATTAAAATAAAATAAAAAATAACGAAAGAAAATTAAAATTTCTTGTGATTTTTTCTTGGGGTTTCTTTCCTTTTTCCTTTCAGATGCATTTGCTTGAATGATAGCAACCAATCCATAAATATACTCTCGAATTGTTTATTCTGTCTCTTATTTACCAAGAAGAATAGGAAGAGTCCATTTATAATGGTCTTGGATCAGTAGGTGGTAATTTGAGCCACCCTATTCAACGAAAGGACCATTAGCCCATTCCAGAACATTTGGACCCAGGCCCACCAAACAATCCGTAAAGGAACCAGCACAGCAGCAAATTAACGTCGAGCATAAATTTCTATCACTTTATAAAGCACATTAAATTAATTATAAAATGAGTCAATAATATGTGAAACGAACCTACTTGCATTTTCATGGCTAAAAAGAAGCACAATAAGTTTAATTCCCAACCGACCTATTGTCAACAAATTGATTAAATTGAGAAACAATAGCATCTTTTAGTAAAGTGATTTGCTGCATAATCCTCCTCCAATTACATCTTCATTCTAAATGTCTGTAAAAACTGACAGCTCGAAGTTTACACATAAACGCAAGCATCGGACCACAAAAATTTCGACTACGACAACATTATATGAACATTGTTTTCATAGTGAGAAACATAAATAGAAAAACACAACGGTGTATCTAATGTCAATGCCAAAATCTCAAAAGGCCCACAACATAAAACGGACATATAATTGTCACTCAGCGGATTGTGATTGCAATTTCGTTTTAAGAATATTAGACAATGGTGTAATTGATGCTCGCCCTTGTGCCACACACTGAAAAAAATCGTCCACTGTGAAAAACAGGCAAAATGCAACCACGTTAACATATAGCTTATAAAAAAAATATAATAAATAATAATAATAATAATAATAATAATAATAATAATAATAATAATAATAATAATAATAATAATAATAATAAAGAGACTAGCAAAAAAGTGATTTGCTAGAAACTAACTAAGCACCGAAACCCACATAAGCTTTTCATAAATAAGACATAATAAACTATGATATAATTACAATATATAAGAGTGAGAAGCGTAACCTGCCATTACACCATGTGTAAGAGATGTTATTATCCCATTAGTTGATCCTTCAGGGAGTACAGATTGAACTGAGCTGGGGAAAGCTAAATATACAAATGCCTTCATTTTCTGCCACAGACAAACAAAACAAATTACACAGAGAGGCATTTACACTATAAACAACTTAAAACTGTTTGAAAGAAATATGAGTTTACGAACCATAAAAGGAAAATGGAAGACAGAAAAAAACTTACCTGTTCTTCTAGCTTGGTGGGGTCCAATATAATCTGTCCACTTTCTGTGAGACAACAAGATATGGAGACTACACATTTCGTCGAATGTAATAACATTAGTGCTCTACTGGATCTAACAATGAGAGGGAAACATAAAAATTCTTTTTTTTTTTAAATACCTGCGAGGTATTTCAAAGGGATCCCAGCATCTGTAAGTGCAGCACATGCAGCATGTATAGCACATGGCAGAAGCTTAACAAAACTTAGTCAAGGAAAATTAGAAATATACTAGTCTTTCAAAGAAACTTACGTCATACTTATTTATTTTTAAAAAGAACAAAAAAACATGGACTAAATGTCATAAAATTAAACCAAGACAAGAAAAGGATACCGAACCATCATCATGAACAACCTGCAGGAAATAAAATATAAAAAATAAGATAAAATAAAAAACATGGACCACATAAGACTGACACTAACATGTATTACCATATAAACTCTCATGAAAGAAAAAAAAGCTCACCACTGCTAAGATAAATAGCCAGTGAGAAAAATCTAAGACGTGTTCATTTTAAATTCTCACCTGAACTACAATTGATGTTGTGGTGTTTGGATGAACATTTAAAAGGCATATATGTTGCAATGTTCTCTTCAGTATCATCTCAAACTCCTTCTCAGGTTTCCCTATAACAAATTTCCACTTTCCATTAAAAATTAGCCAAGGAAATTGTACAGTATGTCAACTACTAATAATAAGAAAATTGATAAAACAAAAATAATGATGCAAAATACGAGAAACTATGATGCAAAGTTTCATATAAAATAGCATATATATACATGTTATATGTATGGGCTTCATGGTATGGCCTGCTTCTTATTATTCCTTAACAAATGATGCACATTTTCTAAAAATAGATCAATTGCAGTGCATTAAGTTTTTTTAATCATCTTTTACGTTTCCTTTGGAGGAAAAAAAAAACTTAGTAATCTTACCACTCTGCCCGGTTTTGGGCTTCCAAATGACTTCAATACAAGCTTTCTCCGGGTTCTCGTTCTTCTTTGTCCCAGCTTTAGGTCCAAAAACAGAAGCAAGCACTCTGGTTTCCCCTGAGACAAACAGAAAACATACATTATGGAGTTATAATGTAATAAAAATAACAAACCCTTAACATTATTCCCTTGTTAACTTATAAATCGAATGCATAAAGTCCGTAGTAACAAAGACTAAAAAAATGCGCAGTAAATCAAGAATACTGGGGAGAAAAAAATAACAATCTTTTACTTTAAAGAAAGTAGAAAACATCCATCAGACAGAGAAAACAATGACTTGAATTAACCACCGCATACAGTTCTTAGGTGAGACATTATGCATCAAATATTGTACCTACACGATAATGAGAAAACCAAAAACGTACAGAGGGCAAGAAAAATTGAGGTGTACCATGAGAACAACTCGCAGAGCCATGGGCGCGGCTGAGAACGTTACGAGAACAGTCTATCGGCCTCAACTGGTTCGCTCCACGCCCACCTACTCTCTCCAAAGCCATTTTCGATCTTTACGGAAATTCAATTTCTTCGTCTTTTTTTTCTGAAGTTGAGGCCTGAAGGTCTAATTTAGGGTTTAATGTTCGAAAATAATTTGGGGGTTTAAACGGGAAAGATGACCCAAGCTGAGGCCGCGAATGCGCCTATAATGCGACTCTTTGGTGAGATTTATTATTTATTCATTGAGCGGTTTTAAAAAAAGAGGGAAAATTGTAATTTTTGTCTTGTAAATATAGGTTCGAAAATTATCCAGTATTTTTATAATTTTCGCGTTTTATGTCCTCTAAATATAGGCGGTTCGAAAATTGTCGTGTATCTTAAAAAAATTTCGCGTTTTATATCCTCTAAGGCTATAAAACGCGAAGATTTAGAGTAAAAAAAAAAAACACAAAATTTTTTTAAGATACAGGACAATTTTCGAACCGCCTATATTTACAGGACAAAATTAAAAGGGGTTAAACTTACAGGACAAAAAAATACAATTTTTCCTTTTAAATCGCTGTGTTTTTAAAAATCTAGATATTATGATTTATTAATTACTTTAAATCTAGAGATGGTATACCATGTATGCAGGTGCACTTTGTAAGATGTACCCGATCCCACAAATTTATCATGTGTGCAGTTTCTTGGAGAGCCCCACTCCATTTTCACGCGTAGTGCTTCTCGCTCAGAATTCCAGGCTCCCCCCACGCACATCAAAAGAGAAAAAAAATGCTTAGACTTCCAGACCTTCAGTTTTCTCCGATTTTTGTCCAGTTTCTCTCCACTTCCCGCTCAAACTCTCTCATTTATCGACGATTTTTCTCCACTTTTTTGGACGCTCTCCGACAACTGACTGTTCCGTCGATTTCGATGTTTTCCAGAATTTGGCTGCTAAACGTCGATTTTGAATTTTTTTTTTTCTGGATTTGTTCAAATTTTTCGCATCTTAAGTGGTTCGAATTGTTATTGTCAATGAAATTTTCGCTTCATGCAGTTTTAATATGTTTTGTCCTACAAAATTATATTATTGCATATCAAATATTTGTAAAAATGCCTAAATGAAAATTCTACATTAATTAAGATCTTATTATCATAAGATCATGAATATGTAGTTTGTTATGATATGTGTATGTTATGTATGATGATATGTACATTATCTATGTCATGATATGTGAATATCTTATTCTTTTTTACTAGTACTGATGATGAATATATATATATATATATATATATATATATATATATATATAGTCTGTGATGATATGTGCGTGTTTTGTGTGATGATGTATGCATGATATGTGTGATGATTTGAATATACTTTTCTTTTCTTTCTTTTTTTGGATTATAGATGAATATATATGTAGTTTGTGATGATATGTTCATGTTTTGTGTGATGATATATGAATATCTTATTCCTTTTTTTTTTGTTTTTGGGGATTATTGTTGAATATATGTGTAGTTTGTGATGATATGTGCATGTTCTGTGTGATGTATGCGCATGATCTTTGTGATGATATGTGAATATCTTATTCATTTTCCCTGGGACTGATGATGAATATATATATATATATATATATATATATATATATATATATATATATATATATATATATATATATATATATATATATATATATATATGTAGTTTGTGATGATATGTGCATGTTTTGTGTGATGATATGTGCATGTTGTGTGATGATTATGTGCATGATCTGTGTGATGATATGTGAATATCTTATTCGTTTTCCTGGGACTGATATATATGTAGTTTGTGGTGATATGTGCATGATCTGTGTGATGATATGTGAATATCTTATTCGTTTTCCCTGGGACTGAATATGAATATATATATTTAGTATGTGATGATATGTGCTTATTCTGTGTGATGAAATGTGTATGATTTGTGTGATGGTATATGATATCTTATTCTTTTTTTCATAGGACCGATGTCTTTTCATGTTATGTGTGATGATATATTCATGATTATTGTGATGATATAGGGATTTTTTTTTTTTTGGGTGATGGGGGAAGATTACAAATGAATATATATGTGTGCATCATGTTATCTCAGGACTTAATTACCCTTAATCTAAATTGTTTATTATTTGTGTTATTTGTATTTGACTCAATTTTGACTCCAAATTGCTCAATTCCTTTATATCATGGTAGAGGTGGCAAGAAATATTTTATTGTTGTTGAAGTTTAGTTTGAATATAGTTTGTTTGTGTTTTCCACTAATATGTTTGAATTAATGAATGAATATGATAAAGGGAAGGGGAATGAAATCATATCAAGTAAATAAAATGACAAAAACGGATCTCATATGAACTTCTTAAATATTACTCAAGACTAAAAAAAATATGTCACAATATATAGAGACGTTTGAATAAAATATGAGCAAAGATCGAGCTTCTTTCTTCAAGAAAGTCGAATATATGAAGTATCATTCAATCTCTTAATATTATGAATAATATTATTATTACTATTGGTCCTGACATTCACTTCTCCAACCAAGATTTGACCCATCATCATGGGCACCCAAGGGGACATCTTCTCACCAGCCTTGTTATCCCCGATTGTGTTCACAATCCGAAGCTTCCTCTTTCTTTAGGGACGTCGTTAAAGAATTATCCAACACATCGAGATTAGACTCAAAATTGTCAAAGCAAGAATATGAACAAAATACGGTTATCTTTTGAAATAATTGTCTTACATCATCACATATAACTGTCATATATTATCACATATAACATACATATATCATAATAAAATAATTATCATATTCATCGGTTAAATTGAAAAATCAAACCTTAAACCCTAAAATGGTCTAATCACAAAAACTTATGTTATATATCAATACAAATAACTGACATATATCATCACATATAATAGACATATATCATCACATATAACTTATATATATTATCACAAACAACTATCTTATATCATTAGCCAAAAAAAATGGAAAAGGGAGCTTTATCGTGTTTTTATATATTTTATATACCCTAAACCCTCCATCTATGTCAGATATTATCACAGATTATCCACATATCATCACATATTATATCCACATATCATCTAATATATTGGGCATATATCATCAGCAAAAAACCAAATCCTCATCTCTGACAACATATCATCAAATATTAGAGCCACATATCATTATACTATAGCCAAATATCATCATATAGACAAATTTGAATTAATGTGTTGGAATCAGTACCATCAAATACGTTCGATTTACTCAATGCATTATATGCATCTCTAGTGCTAAAGTCTAAAAAAGGTGAACCACCAGACTGATTTTCAAAACTCGTACACCATCGGCCATACCAACACCACTCTTTTTTTTAACTCTTTAAGATAAGCAAGTTGAGTCAGACAAATCTGCCTATGAGATGGACAAAGATGACCAGAGATAGGTGAACATAATGCATGGTTGTACTCGTTTTTATGTGCATTAACAACCCACAAACTACTACAATCAATATCAAACTAAATAAAAGAAGGACAGACTCTTTTAACATCTAATTTGGTAAGACCTAATTTTTTTTTTTAAATTTGTTTCTGACCAGCCTTAGAACAAAGAAGAATTTTCATCGAAAGTGAGCCATCACCCCCCTTCCTATAATTCCCCTTTCTAACACTAAACCCAACCCTATACACATGATCATTGTACAAATTATTAGCCTATTCAAGGGAATTTACTATAATGTCAACCAAATCATCATCCCGACTTGCTCTCTCAAGTGACTAAATATCACCAACAATAGAATTCACTACATAAAATAAAAATAAGATCAAATCAAAAATATGTGATTAATACAAATATTAATCACATATTAATACCACATATCATCACATATTAATAAGACATATCATCATATATTAATTTCACATATCATCACATTTAAAATCCACATAGTACAAATTATTACTCGTATATCATCACATATATATTTCGCATATCATCACATCTAACTATACATATCATTACATTCTTCTTTCACATATCAACATATATTACTTTGACATATTGATTCGCACGTATTTGTCATGATTTTTGTATATATTTGGCTAGTGTTTTAGTTAGATTTGTTGTTAATTTTGGTATAAGTTGGATAGATTGAGCATATTTTTGTATTTATGTAACTCCAGCTTATTTTACCGTATTTTATATTTATTTTAGAAATTTTGAAGTGTTTTGATCGTAAGATGGACGAGTGTGGGCCCGCGAGTGGAGTTTCAAAGAAATTGGACCCCGATTTGATGTATTACCTTTGACACTGGGTATGTTATCCACACTGGGTTATCCAATGTCAGCACATCCGATCGGATTGACCGCACGACCGGTCGGACGAAACCTTCTGGACTCATATCTGATCGGATAGATCCACATCCGACCGGACGACACTGGGTATGTCATCCACACTGGGTTACCCAGTGTCAAGCGTTACAGTATCAAGCGTTACAGCTCGAAATTTGAGGATATTTTCAGTTATGAAAGGGGATTTGAAGGCTACAAAAGGCCAAGAACTCAGCCACTTTCATCCAACCATTCCAATATTCGTTATCCCTCGTCCGGTTCGTGACAGACTGGGTCGACAAGACATTCTCGAACCTCTTGGGGATGAAAACCCATGAGTTTTCTTTAATCGTTTTTCATTCTATTTTCCTTTTTTCCAATTAGAACTTTAGTTTTTTAGTATCTAGTAGATTGTAGATGGTTAATCGCTACCCGGATACAAGGGACGAAGACCTCCCACGAGGACACACTCGGAACTAACAACTCCGATCCGTCACCTCAAAGCCCCACGACAACCAGTTGCAGTAGCATAAATTCAGTAGCTACCACGGCGGTCGTAGCATCTCGGAAGTTTGTGATAGCTTCCAAGGCTCGACTTGTACACGATAATCCCTCCGGAATAGCTGGAGATAGTTCTTGCAAATATTTCAATTTCGTACTCTCTAAACTCTAATTTATTTGTATGGTTGAATGTTTGAACGCTTTTGGTTTAGATAGGTAATGGTTATTTCAATATTTCTTAATCTTGCGATTGACGCCCGCATTGGTTAATCTAGTTGGTAATGTTCTTGGTTACAATTGCTAGTTTTAGAAGTAATTTAGTTAATGCTTGCTATGTGTTCGACGAAATGCTTGAGTAACAATTCTTAGTTTAAATCTCGTAGTTAAGTGCTTGCGAAGAGATTGACGAACTCCTAGCAAGAGTAGTTTAATTCGCTGCTTAGTTTGGTAAATGTAGTTGATTACTTGCGAAGAGATTGGCGCCCTCTAGCAAAATTAGTTCTAATGATGCTTGCCTTTCGAATAATAAAACAATAACCCTTTTGTCTGCGTGTTTAGATTAGTCTTTTTCCTTGAATCTCGTTCGTAAAAACAAACACTTAAATAACTTCCGATTAGCCTTCCTCGAGAGATTCGACTCGAGTTAACTTGCCAATTATACGGTGACCCCATTCTTTTGCGGGCGAACTAAAGCCTTTCAAACGTAGATGCGCAATTGTTTAACTAAATTTTAATTTTGAAAGGAACACAAAAGTTCGGATCAAAATTTGGCGCTGTTGCCGGGGAAGGATAAAGGTTGTAATTTTTGTGTTTACTCTCCGTGATCTTTGTTCATGTTTTTATTGGGTTTTTTTGTGTTTCGTGTTCGTTTGTGATTTCTCATATTTTTCATTTTTGTTATTTTTCACCGGTGCATTTAATCTTGTGCGTTGAGTGTTGTGATTGTAAGGTACCTTGGCGACCAAGATTCAACAAGCCATTTCAAAAAAAAGATGTCTTACCCACCGTCCGATTGGCGTGGCTTTCGACCGGCCGTTCCTTTGAGCTCCAAGATGCGGGAGACGATCCAGACGAGTTCTACTTTGATCAACTTCCAGTTTTTCATGGGCTCCCGAGTGAGGATCCATTCAACTTCATCCAAGAGTATGACTCCATAACAGAAACATTTCCTCTTCTAGGCCGTACAAAGGATCAAGTGAAGATGCGACTCTTCGCCTACGCATTAAAGGATCAGGCAAGAAAATGGTTGACAAATTTAGAGCCCAATTCCTTGAACACGTGGGAGGAAGTGTATGATTATTTTATGGGGTCATTCTACTCATCTGGATGGGCCCCATCTCCAAGTTCTTACAACTCGATCCTCAATGACCAACATACTTCGCCCAACCACTACAATCCAAGTTTTGAACCTCACCCCCCACCACATAGTCCCTATCACCCGATCCTTAATGAAAATTCTTATGATCCCGATTTTGAACCTTCATACGCTCCCTCCGCCTCACCTTCTTATTACACGGGATATGACTCGTATGCTCCACCCGAATTTAATTCTTCCTATCCAAGCTATGATTCTTATGCCCTTTCCGAATCAATTCCCTACTACCCAAGCTATGAGGAATATAAACCAGACAATCAGTTTTTGGCATGGCAGCAAGATCTAGAAGCTGAGACCATTCGTCATCGGGACGAACTTGCGCAATAGACTGAGCAATTCATGAAGAATATGGATATGATGATGGGTCAAGTAGAGGCTTCTGTGGGAAGATTTTAAAAGAGAGGGACAACCAACAAATCCACTATCATTCCGATACCCCATTTGATAATGATCCTTGCTTGGTTTTCCGTGATAAGGAGGAGTAACTTACTTTTGACGAGCTGCCAATTTTTGATGTAGTGGAGCCCACCTTGGAGTTTGGTGATTCAAGCTTGAATGCTTGTTTGGGAGAGGTGTGTGAGGAGATGGAGATTGAGGATTTGGTTGAGATCGCCTCTTTTACGATTGATTATGAAGTTTTGGGTAATAGTGTAGGGGTGTTAAGATTCCGAGTGAGGATGTTGGCAACTCGGACTTACTTGCTCTTTGTTGAGATGTTGGAGTTGTGTTACCGGGTTTGGAGGAGGTTGTGTTTATTGAGTCGCATTGCGTTCTGCACGATGCTTTGATTAATCTTAATGTTGAGGTGGTAGAAGAGGCGATCGAGAAGGATTTTGGGTCGGTCGATGATCATTCCTTTTGTTTGACCGATTTCCTAGTCATTCCGGTGATAATGCTCAACCCAGTCTGTCACGAACCGGACGAGGGATAATGAATCTTGGAATGGTTGGATGAATGTGGCTGAGTTATTGGCTTTTTATAGCCTTCAAATCACCTTTTATAACTGAAATTCTCCTCAAATCTCGAGTTATAACGCTTGACACTAGGTAAACCAGTGTGGACGACATACCCAGTTTCATCCAGTCAGATGTATATCTATCCGATCGGATATGAGTCCAGAAGGTTTCGTCTGACCGGTCGTGCGGTCAATTCGATCGGATGTGCTAACACTGGGTAACCCAGTGTGGACAACATACCCAGTGTCAGAAGTAATACATCAAATCGGGGTCCAATTTCTTTGAAACTCCACTCGCGGGCCCACACTCGTCCATCTTACAATCAAAACACTTCAAAATGCCTGAAATAAACATAAAACATGGTAAAATAAGTCGGAGGTACATAAATACAAAGATATGCTCAATCTATCCACCTATACCAAATTTAACAACAAATCTAACTAAAAAACTAGCCAAATATATGCAAAGATCATGATAAATACGTGCGAATCAACCACCCCATGCTTTATTGGTTTGTTCGTCCTCGAACAAACGAAATAATCAAAACCATGTAAGCATGAAAGTAGCTAGATCAAAGAGTCATGTTGTGTATACAATATAGTTTTGCAAATAATAACACTTTTATCGAGAACTCTTAAGCTAAGCTCGTGTTACCTTTTCACCTTGAAATCAAAAGAATGTGTCCTCACAAAAGGGGAATATATTATGGTGCACTCATTTGCTTGTGTTTTTCAAAAAGGTAAGTGTATACGCTCGGATCAACATAAACATGCATTCAAAAACTCGTGAAAATCAAAGACTCGTACATTGCATATGTGTGCACATTCAGTCAAGAATCAGATTAAGACTTTTTAGGGTTGTAATGTAGGCTCTTTGGTAAGGTATGTCATATGTAAAGATGTGTGGCTAACTTGCGAACAAACGCAATCAATAACTCACTCAATCAAATATTTTTAAGCATAGAGCATAGTTTTGGTCCTCAACCCTCCCAAAACAACCGTGTACCATTATTTTTAGCCTTTTATAACTAAGGCTATTTCTGACCCCAAAACCCGAACTAACACATTGCTTGCCTTTATAAATAGACTTTATTCTTAACATCTAGATGCTCTTAAAGAACTTAAGCACCCTTAATTTCCTTTTCTTCTTTTTTTCTTCTTCTTTTTTCTTCTTCTTTTTCTTTTCTTTTCTTTTCTTTTAATTATAAACTCCACTAATTCCCACCCTGCAATCGTCAATCTGAATAGACCAATAATAAATAAACTCTCATCTCACAAACTTAAATAAAATAAGAGCTATAATGATGCTCATGGTTAACAAGAGACGGAATAAAGGCTTGAAATGGGCTTGTTAGGAATTTATAGTGGTTTTTATTTCTGAATATAGCCGAAATCGGGTTTTATATGTGCCTATCGTCATTTCCAAAACCAAATATACACATGCAACTTTAGAGACTTCTCAAAACACTCATTGAATCAAAGCATGAAATGTTGATAAACACACAAAGCTCCTTACTGGGGTTTTATTCAAACTTTGAAAGCAAGGTGATCGAGTTTTAAAAGCTTCGTAAAATTGCTAACGATAAGTGTTATTTTAAATAATTATATTTATAAGTACGTTTTGAGAAATCTCACACTAAACAAGCTCAAAAGACTCCAACAATAGATCACGCAATACGTGATTTCGACAGGCAAGCCAATACAAACACAAATAAGCATGGGAATGGTTTCAACATACGTCGACATAAACGATTGGTTGATTCGTACGACGTCACAAAGTAAGACTCAAATAGAACTATTCAACTGGAATGATACGCATGCATAATATTAGACTCTCCAAACCATCCCATGCTTTAGTGGTTTGTTCGTCCTCAAAAAAAATGAAAGAATTAATAATCATGCGAATAGTCCGTCGAATAGTTAAAACGGATACTATGTACATAACACATAACAGAAAAGTCAAACAAAAACAAAACACTAAAAATGAAAAAACGAGAGTTAGGATAGAAAGTGATACTATACTGGAGCTCAGGCCCGTCTAAATGTCCATGTCATCCGGAGGAGAAGATGGCACTTTGCAAATGGGGGGAGATGGTTCTCAAGTAAGACTGCAGAGTCATCCGGTCGGATGGTTCTCCAGAAGGTTTTGTCCGGCCGGTCCCTTGCACCAGTCTAATCGGATGGTTCTCAAGAAGGTTTTTGTTTGATCGGTCTATGCTCCTCTCCGACCAGATTATCTGGCTTTGCTTATTTTTGTCACTCCCTGCGCACTTAACACACCTTTACCAAATCTATCCAAACTTGAACTTATCACACACAAAAATATGTACAAAAATACAATAAGAAATATAAAAATAAAAATAAACAAAATTATGGAAGAAAACAAAGCAAACTTGGGTTACCTCCCAAGAAGTGCAATAGTTAAGCATCACCTCAACATCAGCCACGCGGTGAAGCTAGTATTACAAAGGAAGCGCAACTTTGGTCCCAAGAAGGAAGCTATTATTGAGGCAGAGATAGAAAAGCTGTTGCGAGCTAAGCACATTTAGGAAATACAATTTCCAGAATGGCTCTAATGCGGTGCTGGTACAAAAGACTCAGGATGATTGACGGATGTGCATTGATTTTAGAGACCTCAGTCGCGCATGTCCCAAAGAGCACTATCCGTTGCCCAGGATAGACCAGCTTGTAGATTCTACCTCAGGTTATGAACTTCTCAGCATGATGGATGCCTCACAAGAATATCACTAGATCAGATTGGCCGAAGAGGATTGTCAACAGGTTAGTTTTATAACCCCGAGAGGAACTTATTGCTACATGGTCATGCCATTTGGGATTAAGAATGAAGGGGCCACATATCAACGACTGGTAGATAAAATGTTCAAAACCCATATCGGTCGCAATATGGAGGTATATGCGGATGACATACTAGTCAAAAGCGCCAAGGCAGCCTCGCACATTGACGACCTGAAGGAAACTTTCAATACCTTAGGAAATACAAAATGAAACTCAACCCCAAGAAATGTGCATTTGGGGTAAGATCTGGAAAGTTCCTTGGTTATATGGTCACAGAGAAGGGAATAGAGGCCAATCCAGAAAAATTTAAAGCCATTATGGATATGAAAACTCCAAAGAATGTCAAGGAAATGCAATGCTTGGCAGGTCGGATAGCGGCCCTGAGCAGGTTTATTTCGCGCTCGGTGGAAAAGAGCTTGCCATTCTTTCGAGCCTTGCGAAAGAAAGCTCAATTCCAATGGGACGAAGAATGCCAGGAGGCATTTTAGAAATTAAAAGAACACTTAGTCGGCATGTCACAGCTTACCAAGCCAGTCCAGGGAGAGCCTTTGATCTTATACTTATCTGTGGGGAAGCAAGCGGTGAGTAAGGATTTTATTAGAGAAGAAAGCAAGGTGAAAAAGCCAGTATATTATTGGAGCAAGGTGTTACATGATGCCGAGCTTCGGTATGTGGAGGTAGAACAAGCCATGCTAGCTCTAGTCGGGATGGCTCGCAAGCTCCGCCCCTATTTTCTTTCACATGAGATAGTGGTCAGAACTAAACTGCCTTTGAAAGCAATCATGAGTAAACCATAGGTCTCAGGGCGTTTAGTGAAATTGATAATTGAACTCAGCGAGTTTGACATAAATTTTGAAGGACGAACAACGATCAAAGCCCAAGCGTTGTTTGATTTAATGAAGGTAGTGCTGTTATACGAAATGAGCAGCTCGAGAGCTCGGCTCAGCTCGGCACGTTAAGGCTCGAGCTTGGCTCGGCTCGGCTCATTTAATAAATGAGCCGAGCTCGAGCTCATAAGATGCTCGTTTAGTTAACGAGCCGAGCCGAGCCCGGCTCGCAAGCTGTTCGATAGGCTCGAATACTAGGGTTATAAAAGTAATTTCATATATAGGTATATATATTACCACCCCCTAATACCACCCCTGTCCGTAACCCTAATTCAATCTCGCACTCGCACACTCGCAGACACATTTCCTAAATCCTAACTCTGGATCCCATGGTCGAAACCCCTTCGTGATCTGATAGACATGGCCTTCCGTCACCACTCACCTTCTTCATTACTCAATTACTAGTCATCAAACCAAACCATCCATCGAAGATAACCCTAATTAATTCTCGCATTGGAGATGGAAAATCGATTTAACCCTAATCCATTCTCGCATCTAATTAGTGAACGCCAGGAAGGAGATCAAGAGGCTAGGTTTTCGAAACACTTCAAGACCGGATATAGAAAATGGTTTTTGTCAAAGCTCAGGTTTTGAGGTAAGGAATTAAACCCGACAAGTTTGTACATGTTGCTGCATTGAGTTTTGTGTGAAGGATTTTTTTTTGGGTAGTTGTGATGATTGATAGTATGTGTAGTTGTAAAACGTGTACATTACTAGTGTTGTGATGATATTTGGTTTAGATGACAATATGAGAAATAAAAACTTGCTCCCATGTCCGATAGAAATGGGATGTCTTTTTGGGACAGTCTGAAAATTTGTTACAACTTTAGACTAAGCTAAAAGGGCCAAAAAAACTTTACACTAATATTTAAAAAGATAAAACAGAAGTGTAAAAAAGGAAAATGCTTTCAGGTACCTATTCGGTTTCGACTGAGTTTAAAATGAATAAAAAGTTCTTTCTTTGGCTGCAAGAAGATGAATTTGACATTGTGTGAAATTTTAGCCAAGCAACAATTCTCAAAGAGGCTCTTTTTATATGGCTGAGATGAGGATATTCTTTTTAGGTGAGCAGACAATGTTAATCTAAGCAGTGGTGACAAGTTATTTTGTTTGAGGAAAGATGAAATAATTGGCAGACAGTGGATGTTTTAGCAATTTTAATGTTGGTTGAGATTTTATTTTATTTTATTTAAAAATAAAATGAAATGAAATCTATTACAACCAGAAAAAAAGGACTTGTGTTTTCAGTATTAAGTAAGGGTTTGGAATGATTAGTCCCCACAATATTAGAAGGGGTTAATAATTTTATATGTTTGGGACAAATCTTTGTTGTCAGAGAGTTGTTGTAATATTAGAAGGTTTTTTAGGTAAATAAAAACTTTAAAGGGTATTTGTAATTTTGAAAAGTAACTGGATTTTTTTTTTGCAATTAGGCTACTTTTACTAAGTTTAAACTAGATATGTAACATGAACTCTATTGGATAAATTATACTACCAGTTTGATGCATTGGTGAAGTAATCAAGTAACACTCAACCTAATTAAAGCATGCATGTGTCATCTATGTAGAAACCTATAAAGGGCTTTGCAATTTTATACTCATTTTATGTGATTCAGAATGCCTCATGCAATGTATCTAATTTTATTTCCAATATATAATACTCATTTGCTTTCTGTTGTTTCTCAATCATAATTTAAGTTGATTTGTGGTCCTATAGAGTCTATGTCATCAAGCTTCTAATACCTGCCATGATCCTTTATGATGGTGTGATAGTTGTCTCAATAGATTTGCTATACCTATGTCCCAATTTTTCTTTTAAAGCAATTAATTTATTATGTCATCTCCATTTTGTCAATGCAAAGTACTATTCTGCCTTTTGTTTTCTCCATGATGCACTTAATAAAAGTGAAAAGCCAAGAACTATAAAAGTTTAATAATGATATTAAGGGAGTGTTTGCATACATAATTAGAAGAATGATTATCAACTTTTGATTGAAAGGTAACAAAGTTTGTTTTAGAGTTTTAATTTTTAAAAATTATTTTGTTTTAAAAATTAGACAACTCAGAGAAAGGTAAAATTGTGTGGCATAAAGCTAGATTGACAGTCCAGTTTTCAACCCAAAGTACTAGTGTAATCTACTTGCTAAAACCCTAGTACAATATATTTTCAGCTTTACTGATCAACAACACATGCACTGTGGGCCTGTAAGATTGCAGATGTTAGAAGTAATTGGTACAGGTCTGGAAAGTGGGAAACTGCAGGGATAGGAGTAGAAATCCAATTACTTTTTAGAGTTATGTGAAGAGATTGATATAAAAGAGTGTTGTCATGAAATTTGGGAACAGTCCTAGGTGTTGTGTGCATATACTTAATCTTTTAGTACAGGATGGTCTTGGAAACATTGAGGGCGTGATTGATGTTCTTAGAGATGGAATCAAGTACTTGAAAAATTCAGAGTCTCGCTTAATTCAATTTGCAAAAATTGCCAAATAATTGCAGTTGCCCTCAAGAAAATTGATTTTAGATTGTACAACTAAATGGAATAGCACATATCTCATGTTGGCTTTGGGTTTAGAATTTAAGGATGTTTTTTCGAGATATAAGGATATTGATCCCGGGTTTATTTATGTTCCTAGTGAGTCAGATTGGTTGAAAGTGGAAGAAGTGTGCCAGTTTTGGGTATTTTTTATGAGATCACTAACATGATTTCTGGGTCCGACTATCCAACTTCTAACATTTTTCTTGTAGAGCTTTATCGAGTTAAGGAGCTTTTAAATGAGAAGTCTCTTGATCTTTCTCCTCATATAAGAGCTATGTCTGATGCTACGACCCAGAGATTTGATAAATATTGGGGAGAAAGTAACGTGTTGTTGTCATTTGGTGCAATTCTTGATCCGAGGTATAAAATGGTGCTTATTGATCATGTTTTTCCGATTATTTATGGTGAGGTGGAAATTGTGATTAAAATTGCTGAAATCAAACATCTTCTTTATGAGCTTTACAATGAATATGTTGATGCTTTTATCTCATCTCATGCCGAAGAACCAGCCGGACAGCCATTAAAACGGAGGCATAATACATTTTCTTCTTCTTCTACTCAAGGAAAATTTAAAAAATTTGGAGGTATTCTCACGGGTAAGGAAAAGTTTTTAATGCATGTTAGTGAAATCGATAAGGCTCCGCCGGAAAAATCAGATTTGGATTTGTATTTAGAAGAAGGTAGGTATATTTGATATGCCAAGGTTGAGGTTTCCGATATTGTCAAGGATGTCTTGTGATATTCTTTCTGTTCCAGTTACAACCGTGGCCTCCGAATCTACCTTTAGTGCTGGTGGTAGAAATATTGACGATCGTCGAGCTTCTATGACTGTTGACACTGTGCAGGTGCTACTTTGTGGCAACGATTGGATCCAAAATCTTCATGGCTTGAAAACCAAGCCTCGTGTAAGTGTAATATAATTTTTAATTGGTTATTTAAATTTATTGAAAGTTTTACTTTTCTTATTTTTATTGAAAATATAATTTATTTATTTTTGTTTTGTAGGATTCATCGAATTTTGTTGAATTATCTACCTATCACGAGGTCGAGCTTCCTCGAGATTGAGTTTTTGTTGAAGTTGTGGTTATTTGATGATCGAAGGCTGGAATTATTGTCGATCTTGATGTAATTTGGACTTGAGCCGCTATCTTTCATTTTGTTATTTTGGAGTTTATTGGGAAATTGAATTTGTGTTTGTGTCAAACTATGTTTCTTGTTATTGTCTTTTAGATTGGGAAGATGTACTTATTGTCTTTTATTTTATTATTTAGGGTTTGTATTGTAAAATTTATTTGTGACTCATTTTGGAGTTTATTGGGATGTATATGTGTTTGTGTCAATTTTCTGCTGCTGCATAAAATCAAGTTGTAATTTTCAATTTAGGCATTAATCACTTATTGTAGGTTGGATAGTCAATTTTGAGATGATGTTGTTATATTGGTTGTTGTTATATTTCTTGATGTATTTAGATTTTGGAAGGTGTACTTGTCTTTTATTGCAGTTTATTGGCACATGTTTATTTGCAATTTCTAGGAATTTGTACAGGTTTTAAAGTAAGTAAATTTCGAGCTCAAGCCCGAGCTCTAACGAGCTTGGCTCATTTAAACGAGTCGAGCTCAAGCTCTAACGAGCTGGGCTCATTTAAACGAGCTGAGCCCGAGCTTGATTTTGCAACTAGCGATCCGAGCCGAGCTCTAATTTTAGCTCGTCAATGTGAATGAGCGAGCTCGAGCTAGGCTCGAAACATGTTCGAGCCGAGTTCGAACTTTGTATGCTCGAGCTCGACTCGTATAACAGCACTAAATGCAAAAGATGACCAGCTCTCCTGAAGAAGAGAATGAATGGGAAATATATACCGATGGCTCGGTAAGAAGTTTAGGTTGTGGTGCGGGAATAGTTCTGATAAATCCCGAAGGCGTGACTACGGAGTACGCGGTACGAATGAACTATCCCTTGTCCAACAACGGAGCAGAGTACGAGGCCCTTCTAAGAAGGATACAAATGGCGAAAGAACTCGGGGCAGAGCTTATATGTGCTCGAGTAGACTCCTATTTGGTCTATAAACAGATAAGAGGTGAGTTTGACGCGAGAGACGTGCGCATGCGGAAGTACTTAACCCAATTTCATGAATTAACAAAGGCCATGAAAGCTTTAAACGTACTTCAAATTCCTAGGGAGCAGAATGGCTGAGCTGATTACCTGGCTAAAGTGGCCAGTTCAGCAACAGATTGTCAGGAGAGAATAATTACCCTGCTCTTTGCATACCAAGAATTTTGGAAAGGGGAGATAAACGCGTTGGAGGAAGAAAAAGATTGGCGCTCCCCGATCAAGGTATATTTGGACAAAGGAGAACTGCTCGAGATTAGGAGGGAGGCAACAAAGGTGCGAATCAGGTCATCTCGCTGTTGTTTGATAAAAGGGGAGCTGTTCAGAAGAGGGTTCGGGCAACCTCTTTTGCGGTGCTTAAACCTGAAAGAGAGCGCCCATGTTCTCAAGGAAATTCACGAGGGGTGCTGCGGCAACCACATGGGCGCTAGGACTCTATCAAGTAAAATAATGAGATATGGCTATTTTTTGCCACAGTTAAGAAAGGATGCAGAAGGATTTGTGAGAAAATGTGACAAGTGCCAGTAGAACTCTCCCCTCATGCATCAACCTGCAGAGGAGCTCATGACAATGAGCTCTCCCTGCCCCTTCGCAAAATGGGGGATAGATCTGGTTAAACCTTTCCCCACAGCCCCAACCTAGAAGAAGTTCCTGATAGTGGCCATAGATTATTTCAGTAAATGGGTGGAGGCTGAAGCTACAGCAAAAGTTACGGAGGAAGCAGTAATGGGTTTCTTGTGGAAAAATGTGGTGTGTCGATTTGGTGTCCCAAGGATCTTGGTGTCAGATAATGGCACGCAGTTTATAGGAGCTCGGATTCGGGCCTGGTGCACAAAAATGAAGATAGAACAACATTTCACAGCAGTCTATCACCCCCAGGCGAATGTCCAGGTCAAAGTAACCAGTTAAATTTTAGTGCAGGGAATCAGGGCGCGCCTAGAAAAATCAGGAGGCAAGTGGGTAGAAGAGCTCAGCTCAATCCTGGGGGCATACCAAACGAACCCTAAAGAAGGTACGGGAGAAGCACCATTCAGCTTGGTGTACAGTATGGATGTCGTGATCCCCGCAGAAATCGGTATAGAATCCCACAGAATACTGAACTTCAGTGAAGACCAAAATGAGTTGTTGATACAAGATACCTTGGATTTGGCGGAGGAAAAAAGTGAACGAGCCTCTGTGAAAATGGAGCACATGCGCGGAAGAATTCGGGCAACTTATAATAAGTCGGTGGTCAAGCATCAATTCTGAACGGGAGATCTGGTTCTTTGCCAAGCTGATTTAGGTAAAACTAGAGGTAAGTTGGATGCCGCTTGGCAGGGCCCATATAAGATCATCAAAATTATTGCAGGAGAGGCATACGAGCTTGAACAAATGGATGGAGTCAAATTACCACGGCCATGGAACATATCGAATTTACGAAATATGTGAAATAGATGTACTCGATTATTTATAAAAATTACTGATTCTGTCTGATGATTATCAGTTAAGGGCACGAGCCCCAAAATTTTTAGCCCGATTGGCGAAGGGAAGGACTTCCCTGACCTTACCTGATTGTCAGTTAAGGGCACGAGCCCCAAAATTTTTTGCCCGATTGGCCAAGGTAAGGATTTACCTAACCTGACCTGATTGTCAGTTAAGGGCACGAGCCCCAAAAATTTTGGTCCGATTGGCCAAGGGAAGGATTTCCCTAACCTGACCTGATTGTCAGTTAAGGGCACGAGCCCCAAAAATTTAGCCCGATTTGCCAATGGAAGAATTTCCCTAACCTAACCTGATTGTCAATTAAGGGCACGAGCCCCAAAAATGTTGGCCCGATTGGCCAATGGAAGGACTTCCCTAACCTGACCTGATTGTCAGTTAAGGGCACGAGCCCCAAAAACTTTGGCCCGATTGGCCAAGGGAAGGATTTCCCTAACCTGACCTGATTAAAGGCATGAGCCCCAAAATTTTGACCCGTGTTGTATTTACTTAATTTTCTGCAGATTTAATGGATATTAATTGTATGATATAAAGAAATGGAAAGATGCTTGGGAAGGAAGATAGGGAAGAAGAGAGAGAAATGAGAGAGGCAGATAGAATAATTCTCCAAACTTGCTTTTCGTTTCATTTTGTTCCCCTTAAATAAGGTACAGCTTACACCTAACATTTGGGACCACAATGTAAAGATTCCCTACAAAATATCTCTACATTTAACTAAGAAAAGTAATAATAATAATAGAAATGTAAATGACGCCATTGCCCTTAGCCACTCTTCATTTCTCGCCCACGTGTCCTCCTGCCGAGCCGTCCACGCAGCCTCCACGTGTCGCGCCCTCATTGGTGACCGAAACTCCTTTAACCCTGCCCGGTCTTGGATCATTTACTTCATTCAGATCCCCAATTTCACCATCCCAATTAGGGTTCTTCCCAAATTCCTTTCTTTTCTGCCTTTCCGACCCTTGATACACAGCAATACCCTACCCCCCCACCCCGTTTTTGAGATTCTTGTCCTCGAGGATTGAAAGATGGGAACTTGCGGCGTATGAAATCCAGATCCTCCCAAGTAGTGATAGGTGGGCTCGCCTCATCCCATCGAACTAGCACTTACGACATAAATTCACCCCTTCAGCGTACGCTATGGGAATTGAGCACCTCACAGGGATATATTTTGAAATTGCCATCCGGACCAGTTGGGGAGGAGTTGCACAGATGGGTAGGCCGGGTGATATCTTCCATTTGAGCAGTGAGACATGAAATACAGGGTGGACCTTAGCACCCTCAGGTAACTTCAATCTGTATGCGACCTTTCCAATTTTTCAACTACCTCATAGGGTCCAAAGTATCTGGGTGATAGCTTAAGGTTCCTTTTTACAACCACTGAATTTTGCCTAAACGGTTGAAGTTTAAGAAAAACAAATTCCCCAACCTCAAAAGACTTGTCTTTCCTGTGTTTATCTGCATATGACTTCATACTTTATTGTGCTTTCATCAGGTTTTCTTTTATCACCCCAGTTATGTATTGCCTCTCTTGCTTGCTCTCTTGTACTTCCTTGTTGTCTGTATCTAGATAAGGGTTCATGCTGTAGAGTGGCGGTGGGTAGCCATAAAGGGCCTGGAAAGGTGTGAACTTTAACCCTGTGTGAAATTTATGTTATACCAAAACTCATCCAGTGGAATCCATCTAGACCACTGTTTAGGGTTTCTGTGAACCATACATCTCAAGTAGTCTTCCGAACTCCTGTTCAGCCTCTCAGTTTGACCATCTGATTGAGGATTGTAAGCTGAGGTCATGTCCAAACTCACCCCCATTAGTTTAAACAATTCCTGCCAAAAAGTGCTGGTGAATATCTTGTCACTGTCAGTTACCATACTAACTGGCGTCCCATGTAGCTTGTACACAGTATCTAGGAAGGTGTGAGCTACCTCAACAGCTGTAAAAGGATGGGATAGGGTGATGAAGTGTGCATACATAGTGAACTTATCAATAACCACTAATATGATATTCTTGCCATAGGATTTAGGTAGCCCCTCAATGAAATCCATAGTGATGTGAGTCCAGGCCTGATCTGGGACTGGTAAGGGTTCAAGTAAGCCAGGGTAAGCTCCATTCTAAGGTTTATTCATTTTCCATACATCACACCCCTGCACAATATCTGTTACATACTTCGTCATACCTAGCCAATGGTAGACTCTCTTAATCCTCATGTGAGTACCTTGAATCCCTGAGTGCCCCCCATAAACAGATGAATCCATAACCTTGAGTATAGACTGTCTTAACCCTATGTCATTTCCTACTGCCAGCCTGTTTTTATATCTGAGTATTCCCTCCTTTAAGGTGAACTGTGGATAGGAGTTGGGGTCTATGATGATGGCCCCTATGATCTTGGCCATATAAGGGTCATTCTTGTAACTCTGCACCACCTGTTGTGCCCATGTTGGAGTCACAGTGGACATAGCCTCACAGCAGTCCTCAAGGGTAGGAATTCTGTATAGAGCATCAGCCACCTTATTTTCACTTCCCTTCTTATATTCAATCACATAATCCAAACATAAGAGCTTAGTGATCCATCATTGCTGAGTAGGTGTCATAATTTTCTGGTCTAGTAAATGTCTCAAAGCTTGTTGATCAGTTTTGATGATGAACCTGCTACCCTGTAATTAGTGTTTTCACTTCTGTATGGCCATTAGTACTGCTAGGAACTCTCTTTCATAGACAGAGAGAGAGCTTGGTTCCTTGGGAATAGTGTCTTACTCGTGTAAGATATTGGTTTGCCTTCTTGCATCGACACATCACCCACCCCTGTGCCACTAGCATCAGTTTCCAGTGTAAATGTTTTCTTAAAATCTGGTAGTGCTAGCACTGGAGCACTAACCATTGCTTCTTTAAGCCTGTTGAAAGCTAGTTCCTGTTGTTCTCCCCACCCAAACCTGCCTTTCCTCAACAACTCAGTGAGGGGGCTGCTTAAGACCCCATAACCCTTCACAAATTTCCTGTAGTAACCTGTTAAACCAAGAAATCCTCTTAACTGCTTAACATTGGAAAGTGTTGGCCATTGGACCATACTGCTGACCTTATCTGGATCAGTAGATACCCCCTGATGGGATATTATGTGACCTAGATATTCTATCTCCAGTTTCCCAAAACTGCATTTGCTCCTCTTAGCATATAACTGGTGCTCCCTCAGCTTCTGCAACATCTGCTCTAGATGTACCTTGAGTTTTATGCAAGAAGAAATTGCTAAGAAGTTGGGGTGTAAGTTGGAAGGGGTGAAACCCATCCTTGTTAAGATAGCTAATGGCCAAAGGATGGTAATCTCACACAGGGCAGAGGGTTTCTAATGGGAAATGCAGGGCCAAAAATTTACTTACCCTCTAAGGTTGTTGAAACATGAAGGTTATGACCTCATACTAGGAGGGGATTGGCTTAAGGCATGTACTCCTATAAAGCTAGATTATGACAGGATGACTATGACAGTTAATGCAGGAAAGAAGAGGGTTAAACTGCAGGCCCTTACTACACAGTGAATTACAGCTGATCACAGGACCCACATTATATAAAATGATGCATGAGGATGAAGGAGATGAAATACAAGAATTGTATTGGTTCACTGTCCAGAAACTAGACCAGAAGGATAATCCACTATTTAAGGATTTTTTAGATGAATTCCAGGATGTGTTTGAAGAACCTCAGGGGTTGCCTCCAAATAGGGAAATTGAGCACCAGATACTCTTGAAGCCATACAGTTCACCTAGACACATGTATCCCTATAGAACCACCCATGAGCACAAGGATGAGATTGAGAGGATTGTTAAGGAGATGCTTGAACCTGGGATAATTCAGAATAGTAAGAGTCCATTTGCTTCCCCTGTCATCCTAGTTAAGAAGAAGGATTCTACATGGAGAAAGTGTGTTGACTACAGGTATTTGAATCAGTTGACCATTAAACATGACTACCATACCAGTGATAGATGAACTACTTGATGAACTACATGGTGCTAAGTACTTCTCCAGGATTGATCTGAGGTCAGGGTACTTTCAAATCCTGATGAAGCCTGAACACAAGTACCTCACAGCCTTTAGAACCCACAATGGTTATTATGAATTCCAAGTCATGCCCTTTAGGTTATGTAATGCACCTGGAACTTTTCAATCCCTAATGAATCTCTGATACCAGATGTTATATTTACTTAATTTTCTATAGATTTGATGGATATTAATTGTATGATATGAAGAAATGGAAAGATGTTAGGGAAGGAAGATAAGGTAGAAGAGAGAGAAATGAGAGAAGCAGATAGAATAATTCTCCAAACTTGCTTTCTGCTTCATTTTGTTCCCCTTAAATAAGGTATAGCTTACACCTAACATTTGGGACCACAATGTAAAGACTCACCTATAAAATATCTCCACGCTTAATTAATAAAACTAATAATAATAATAGAAATGTAAATGACATCATTGCCCTTAGCCACTCTTCATTTCTCGCCCATGTGTCCTCCTGCCGAGCCGTCCACGCAGCCTCCACGTGTCGCGCCCGCATTGGTGACCGAAACTCCTTCAACCCTGCCTGGTCTTGGATCATTTCCTTCATTCAGATCCCCAATTTCACCATCCCAATTAGGGTTCTTCCCAAATTCCTTTCTTTTCTACCTTTCCAACCCTTGATACACAACAACCCGATTGGCCAAGGAAATGATTTTTATGATTTGACCTGATAGTCAGTTAAGGACGAAAGCCCCAAAATGTTAGTCCGAATGGTCTAAGAATGGAAATCCCCGACCTAAGCTACTTGCCAGCACAGGGTATAAAGTCCTAGAAAGGCCAAGAAAGGAACACTACGAAAAATAACTAAAGAATCAAAACAAAAGCCAAAGCTCAAGGATTTATTCAAAGGCAAACAACCTTTGCCAACTCAGAATTGATTCGATTACAAATGCATAAAGGCAAACTAACATCGTTTAGGAAAAATATAAGACATGGAAATACATCAGGATAAAGATAAAGCAGCATCAGGGATGAGAAGAGGAGGTCCTCTTATCAGTAGCCAAAACTCGCCAAATGCGCCACAGCTCCCGCTCGGTCTCATGAAGGCGTTGGCGGTACCAGAATGAGCCTCGCCGGTGGCAGTGGTCAGACGACACACTGACTCAAGTAAGTCGGCCCTTTTCTCTTGGAGTTGACGATTGAGCTAGCGAAGCTCCGCCCATTCACACTTGTAATGGCATTTCTTCTGCCTTTTCCTTTCCAAAAGTTTACATAACTGAGAGAACTTCTCGCGAAGTTGAGCATTCTCCTCAGAAAGATGAAAGTTTTCATTGAAAAAAGAAAGATTTTTCATCTTCAAGATGTCAACTTCTTCAAGAAAAGAATGCAAAGCCATAATGGGAATATGCAGAGAAAACTGGATTTTATAGAAAAATATAAGGTACAGATAGTACTAGGGTTTCCTACATTCCCAGAAGCCCTAAGCGCATAAACAGACAAATATTATTCAAAATACAGGCCCACAAAATACAGATCAGATCACGAAGACAATCCCGAACAAGTTAACGACCTACTTTCGTAATCCTCAGTATTCAGCTCTCCCCCAATTTTCTTCGTCACCCTGGTGACTTCTTCAAAATCTCGCTCGAATTGGGCGCTGCTTTGAAGCGCATCCAAATTGGCAAAGGTAGGAGAAGACACAGTCACTGGTAAGGCCAAGGTCAGCGACTGTTCGGGGGGGAGGGAGGAGATCGAAGAAGAGGTGCAGAAGGCTTGGAGAACACGTTCAGCAAACTCAGGAGCCCCGAGCCGATGAAGCTAATCATCCTCCTCAACATATGTGAAGCTTGTGGGCTTTGGAGGATCCTTCAAAGGGATGGAGCGATCGAAGGGAGCAGAGGGGTTTTCGGCAGACCACTTTGCCTGAGCATCCAAGTCGAAGTGGTAGTAGACTTGGGCCTCGGGTACGAGAATGTCGTACAGCTCAATGAAACCAAGGAAAGCCCGCCGGGTCATCTCTCTTGTTATCTGGATAAGCCTCTGCGCTTCCTCTGAATTTAGGAACTCAGCTCGACCCTCAGAGCGCCCCTCAGCTCGCCCTTTAGCTTCACCCTCAGCCTGACCATCAGCCCGCGCCGCCCTGAGGTTTTCTTTAGCCTCTTCTGCCTGGATTAGCGCCAAGGCTCGGCTCTTCCCTTCTGACTCCCGAGCTTTCTGTAGCTCATCCTGGGCGACCTTCAGCTCAGTCTGGGAATCCTTTCGTTCAGCGCTCCTCTCCTTCAGATGGGCAATCAACCTCTTCTCCCGCTCTTGTAGGGCTGCATGTTCTTTGGACAGGTTGACATTCATTAAAGAGCTTTGGGCCCGCGACATTAGTGCGGCCCTCTTAACAGCAGCATGAAAGGAAAGAAAAAGGAGATGATAGAAGAAGGAAAAAGGGATAAGTAAGATAATGAAGGTGAAAAGGGAAGTAAACAGAGTACTGGCACCCTTACCCGAGCCTCATCTTGACAAAAAGACTCTTATCACCTCATGATCCGTCCACTTCTCCAAAGCTTGACGGTCAACACAAGGGGACTGCCCTTTGATGAAATGAACTGAGCGAGCACGTTTGCGCGAAGCCATCACGCGCTCATCTTCAGAGGTGGAGTGGGTGGTCAGGTCGACGGTAGGGCTAATCGCCCTTTCTAGATGGGCCGTTTCCTCCGGCCTAACTGGCCCCACCAACCTCTCCGAGCTGGCCACCACCTCGGGCTCGATTGACCTGGAAGCTCTGGCAGGCTCGCCAAGGGGACTCTTCTGAGTGCTAGGGGCAACCCCCGGATACTCGCAGCCATTCTCTTTTTCATCATCGTGACTGAAAAGAGAAAATTGTCAATATAATAAATGAACTAAAATAATAATAATAATAATAATAATAATAATAATAATAATAATAATAATAAATAATAATAATAATAATAATAATAATAATAATAATAGCAAAGGGGTCGAGCTGGGAGGCAAGGGGCCGCTCTCTCGTCGAGAGTTGAAGAAGCTCAGGATATTTGATGTGAGGAGTTTGGGCAGGTGGAAGATGTTTTGATTCAAGGTGTGTATAGTTTTTTCTAGAGAAGGAGGTCGGTCTCCTCTAGTTAAGTGAGCCTGAGCTGGGAGGGTATTGTCGGGCACGGGGGAGAAGCGCCAATCACTCTAGCAGTGAACGAAAAAGAACTTCTTCCTCCAGGCCTTATTGGAGGAAGGGTTTCCGATCAAAAACCGAACACCAGCTCGGGCAGACAGGTAGAAAAAGCCGTGGGTTGAGCTCTTGACTTGAAACAAGGAATAAAATAACTAGGGCGTGGGTATAAGCCCAGAAAATTGAGCAGCAAAGTGAAACCCTACCATTATCCTAAAGGCATTGGGTACGAACTGATGCACCAGAATCCGGTACATCCGAGATACCGCTAGAATGAAGGGATGGACTGGGAGGCTCAACCCCGCCTGGAATTGATCGACAAAAAAAGTTAAGTGACCCTGGGGAGGCCGGGAAGCACTACAAGAATACCAACAAAATACCAAGAGAATACCAACAGAATAATATTTTTATATTATTTAATTATTGCTTTAATTATTTTAGAGACAGATTACTAATCTGTTGGTAATTACCAACGGATCAAGATTCTATTGGTAAATAACGACGGATATGTCCGTTGATAAATAATTTTTTTCTTTTTTTAAAAAAAAGTTACCAAGGGAATACTAATCCTTTAGTATTTAGGCAACATTTTTTTAAATATTAAAATTACCAACGGATAAAGTATTATGTTGGTAATATGGCCATTTTACCACCAGTGTTTTATCTGTTGGTAATGGAAATAAAATTACCACATCTCCCCTCTCGGCCTCTCGTTTCTTCAATCGAAAAACCTAATCCCGTAATCTTTCGTTCATCCCTTCTTTCGTTCATCCCTAATCGAAATCTAATCGAATCTTTCGTTCATCCCTAATCGAAATCTTTCATTCTTTGGGTTCAATCAGACGAGAAACCTAATTTTCTTGGTAGCTTAGTGCAAGTTCATATCTGGTATGGAATTTGCAGAAGTAAGAAACAACCATTCAAAGGAAGATCTTTTGATATAAATAGTTGAATGGTTGTTGCAGACTTTTGAGGGAAATTGAAATATTGATTTCTTGCTGTAGATATTTGTTTTTTGATTTGGGTTTGAAGGAAATCATATACTCCCTCCGTTTCAAAATAAGTGTCGTTTTAGAGATTCAATTTAATTTCAAATTAAGTGTCGTTTTAGAATTTTTCGCCACTTTATTCCAGTTTTATCTCCGCTTATTTTAAGAAATATAAACAAGTTTATGGTAATAGAATAACTAAAGGGAAATAATTGAAGTAATTAGATGTGTATATTATTAATTGATTGTGAATGTATTGGTCTAATATTATATTCCTTAATTTTGAACAAAAACTCTAAAACGACACTTATTAAGAAACGGAGTGAGTAGTTTTTAAGGAGGGCTTTGACCATTTATAAATAAATCCAGTTTTTACTCCAAAAGAAAATCAAGCATTTTTTAGAAGTAAAAATACAATTTCTTCCTGTTTCAATTTACTGGACCCTGGGTTGATTTATGTTTCTGCAAATATAAAAATTCCACCCAAAACAAAAGAAGATGATGACATAATTGAAAGCCAAAAAAATATTGCGTGACATAAATAGAGAAAGGAGTAAGAATCCATCTACCGCATATACCGTGTTCTTAATAAGTGATTTGTCAGTCGATTTCCTTTTTATATTTTTATTAATCCTTTTTTTAATTAAGGATTAACAATGTTAGGTGATAGTTTTAAATGATTTAGGTTCCGTATTGAGAAATAAATTCTTTTAGGTCCTAAATTTATAGTTGGCTCATCTAGTTATTGGATTGGGAAATTCTCTAACATAAATGAGAAAAAGAGTCATTGATCACATGGACAAACAACGAGCCAAATAAAACTATGATCGCAACCGACCAACAAAACAATCAGAACACAAAAGATTTGAATAATCTCTTACATGATATAACTGTCTTCTTATCAAAAGCAAACAAATGCGCTCAATTCACGTGCTATAGAATTTGGATTTCAAATTAAGTTTTCTTACTGATACTTTGAACGACAATAATATATCTTCCAGAAATAAAAATTCTCCTCTAATTTGTTTGGTTAAAAAAAAAACATATTGGAACTTCATTTTTACATCATTTCTGTATATCTACCAAGTGTAATCATAATCTACTTCTAATAGCATCTCCAATACTACAATGTTTAAAGTGAAAAAATTGACACATGAAATAAAAATAATTATGTGCCACATTAAAATAATTATGTGGCACAGTAAATGCTTGACATTGTCAAGAGCAATGTTAAATTTTAGACATTACTTTTGACAATGTCTACAATTAATTTTAAATATATCACTCAATCATGTTATTTCTCTCTCTTTATTTTTTTTTAAAAATAAATAAAATAAATTATCACATATATAACATTAACATTGATGCATTGGAAAACTTTTTTTATAAAATGTCAATGTCATTTGCCACATATGATCAATTAACACTATTGCATTGGAGATGCTCTAAGTTTAACTAATAACCCCTCTTTGCTTCTATTTGTAAGAGAATTAGTGTTAATTTCTATATTATTCAATAAATAAATAAATATGACGAATACTTGGGTGACACCGGTCTCGTACTATGAATCCACTTTTAATCATACCCATTTACTCATTACAGTCCGACTCCTTTACCCACCCACCCACTGCCCCACCTTCCCTCCCTCTCTCTCTCTCTCTCTCGCGCGCGATGTCGCTCGCCGCGTCGGTCGTCAGATTGTGGATCTCGGCGCCGTCGACCGGCGTTTTGGACGATTCCTTCAGGATCGCCGATTCGAACTCGCTGAGCGCGGCGCATGAATCGGTTTTCCAGGAAACAAGACATTGTTTGCCCCAATTCTCATTGTAAAACCCTTCAGAGATTCTACGACAATCGGGTGAATCGCCGCCTGAAATGAGAAATTGATGAACCCAATTCGTATGAGAAGCTCTCAAAATTTGGTGTGTTTCTGTTCTTTTAAATACAATTCATTTCCGTTTGGATTTTCGCTGATTTTTCATTTTTTATTTTATTTTGAATTTATTTTCATTGATTTAAAAATTTCTGAAAATGGAATCATTCTCGGTTATACTGACTGGATCAATTCGAAACGGTGCTGTGATTTTGTCTTAATTTTCGTTGAAAACAAGCAGAACTACGTAGAAGGCAGCTATAGTATTTAATTTTTTTTCTTTATTTTAATTCGGAGGATAGCTTGTTTTTCTATATAATTTAATGGTGGGAGTAAAAAACTGCAAAATTTTAGTTTTTGTTTAATTTATATATCTATGTAATTGTATAATTTACAGGAGGAATTTAAGTTGCTCGTAGCTGAATTTAACCAAATATCGAGAATATGGTAGATTCTGATGATAATGTGGAAAGTGGTGAAGAAGGCCTAGCTTCGACCATGGCCGATGTTGTCGACCCCACCCAAAACAACGATAGTCAGTTAAACAATTTCCCGAAAAGAGACATCATTGGAACCAAACCTGAAAACCTCAAACCCCACAACGGGATCGAATTCGAATCCCATGAAGCAGATAGATGGTCTGAATTTATGGTGGAGATGGATAGAGACTTTCCGGTGGAAAAATGGAACAGATAGATGGTCGAGGACTTAGTATGTGTTCTTGTATCAAAGGATTCATATGAATGTTAGATAGTTGAGATTATTTGAACAATAGGATGTCTTTCTGAACGTTCCTTGGGTTTCTTGTGCAGGTTTTTTTCAATCCTAAAATCTATAATAGTGATTTTTCGACTCCTTTAGCTGATGTGATTGATAAATGCATTCGGTATGCATTGATAGATACAAGAAGATCCTTGTACAAGGTAACATAAACTATTTGATTACCTAAATCCTACTATATTTGTTGATTGATGCTTCCCTTATTAATTTTACTGTTTTGGAGAATAGTTGAAGTAACACTGATCTGATATGTTGCAGAATGGTGTATTATCTGGAGGATCAACCATGTTCAAAGACTCCCACAGAAGGTTATAACGGGATTTTCTGCTATTATCTCTTGGGACTTGCCATGAGAAATACAATTCCATTTATCGATTTCAATTTTTTTTTTAATTTAACGAGTTATTTATTTTTTTTGATATAGCTTGTGAGGAAATCCTGAATAAATTACACAATCTTTCGGGACTGAATGGCCTTCGCAAGAGGGCCCTGCTGATTATTCTGCAATTCTGAGGCTTTAAAGTTTATTCAGTTCTTTGTTTTCTTCTTTGGGAATGAAATTAGGTTCTGTGTGGGTGCTTATTGACGGTCCAGTGCTGGATTGAATTAATGGGCAACACTTAACATAATCATAAGCTATACTAATTGAGCCATCTTTCATCTTTCGAGTCTTTTCTTTTATAGTGGCAGAAGCGCTGGATTACAAGAAATGTAGTGGTGTTAGTGCGGTTGTGAGGGTTGTAGTGGCAGGGGTTAGTCGAACGAGTTGGCCCAATTATCATATTTATCTTATCGTCGTTTAAAACCGGCTTCAAGTATCACAAGTTGTAATAAAAGTATCAAAAAGAAATTCTTTCGATTTCAGGCCATAATATACATTTACATTTTCCCGTAAATTTCATTGAAATTAAGATTGAAAATTGGCTTTTTCTTTATCCCGCAAAATAACCACATGATTATTTAAATAAAAAATAAAAAATTCAGAACATAATATACATTTTTCACGGTTAAAGTTTCACAACACCGATATAAAGTATCACAAAGTATATTAAAAGTATCATAAAATATTGTTAAAGTATTACAAAAATTTGTCAAAGTATCACAAGTTTTTTTATACATATTTTTAAAATAAAGCATAGTTAAGTAAAAGATTGTTAAAGTATCACAAGTTTTTTTAATACATATTTTTACAATAAAGCATAGTTAAGTAATATTTTTAACTCAAGTTATTTGAGTATCACAAAACATTGTTAAAGTATCACAAAATATAACTATAGTATTACAAAACATAGTTCGTCTGTAAATTTATATTTAGTTTTTTTATGTTTATATATATTATAGTAAGTATTACAAAATGTTGTTAAAGTATCACAAGATATAACTATAGTATTACAAAACATAGTTCGTCTATATTTATATTTTATTTTTTTATGTCTATATATATATTTTATTGTAAGTATTACAGAGTGTTGTTAAAGTATCACAAAATATAACTATAGTATTACAAAATATAGTTCTTCTATATTTATATTTAGTTTTTTTACGTTTATATATATTTTATAGTAATTATTACAAAGTGTTGTTAAAGTATCATAAAATATAACTATAGTATTACAAAACATAGTTCGCCTATATTTATATTTAGTTTTTTACGTCTATATATATTTTATAGTAAGTATTACAAAGTGTTATAAAGTATCGCAAAATATAACTATAGTATTACAAAACATAGTTCGTCTATATTTATATTTAATTTTTTTACGTTTATATATATATTATAGTAAGTATTACAAAGTGTTGTTAAAGTATCGCAAAATATAACTATAGTATTACAAAACATAGTTCGTCTATATTAATATTTAATTTTTTTACATCTATATATATTTATAATAAGTATTACAAAGTGTTGTGAAAGTATCACAAAATATAACTATAGCATTACAAAATATAGTTCGTCTATATTTATATTTAATTTTTTTACATCTATATAATTTTATAATAAGTTGTTAAAGTATCATTAAAGATTGTTAGAGTATTACAAAATATTATAAGAGTATCACAAATAAATAAATAAACAAATAAATCATTGGTCTGCCTTTTTAAAAATGAAATCCGAAAAAAGAAAGAACCTTTATTCCCAAACGGGCATCTATGACAACTCAATGAAATGAACCCCTTTATTTAAATCCTTCTTGAATGGTTCACAAAACTCAAAAACTCCTATAAACCCAGAATCTTACGTAAATAATTCAGTCATTTAGATTACATACAAAAATCTAAATGGAAAAAACACTTCAAACCCCATCCACAACCCCAATATCAGTCCTTAAAAGAAAATAATAGTCGAGACCAAAACATACATTTCCCTCCAAATCAAGCCAACACCAAACAATTTAACAGGCCCATTTCTATTTCTAGCAAAACCGGCACGCCCGACCGGCTCAAGGTCCCCAAGGCCTTCAAATACATTGAAAGGTATACAAGTCCAACGGGTCAAATGATGAGGTATGCAAGCTCCCATATTTCCTGCATATATCGACTAAAACACAGTCCCACAATTCAAATGGCATATAAAACCTATTTTGCAACATGCTTTTGACCAACGCGAAAGCAGGGGCAATGGTGTTTGCTTTTTTCATCGACTCCAAAAGGGTTTTTACACTTTCGTATTCCAACAGTGAAGGATTTTTCTCCCAATACGAAGACTGTTGACGCGTATGCATAAAACGCACCACCAAACTCAACCTGCATCCATAATTTTAAACTTAAAATTAATAATTATACTACAAAAGAGAGAAAATCATTCAAGTTCCCCAAAAGTTTGAAATAGACGTATACATATAGAAATAGTCAAACCACTATATTTCCATGGCTTGGACTCGGTCGGGCATTTTCTCGAACACCTCATGTGCACGAGCAGAATTTCCTTAGTTTGCGAAATCAGAATTAGTTCCAGCCAATTCTTGAGATTTTTTCTCTTGCCCATGGGTTTTAATCATACCAATGCTACCATTCATACCAATTTCGTAAGGTTTAGCCATACTTACCTGATTTGAGTCCAATGCAGCCAAAGGGCTACGGAATTTCCAGCATCGTCTTCACTTGAATCATCGACACTATCACTAGATTTAGTCGACTTGTTCCTATCATTGAAGGTGAATGGTAATTGACGTGAGTTTCCCATTGCGCCATCAACCCCAAGCGAAATTGGGGATCTTCGAAGTTTTGGGGATTTAGTTTCAATTGATTCCCCACGCCTGATTGCTGCAGGGTTTTGTTGTGATGGATCGAATTGTTACATATTTCCATCAACTGTGTCCGCTGTTAAGGATTTCTCCTCGCCCAAATTTTTCTCGCTTGCAACTTTTTCAATTTAGGAATTTTTTCCGAGATGTATTTTCACAAGTAAGAACAATTCAGACTTTTTTCACTTCAAAATAGGTATAAAAGACATTTTATTCACTTATGCGCACAAAAGATTTTTCTTGTTGGAAAATGGGTGATTTCTATCACTTCTACATAGAGAGAGACCAAAAGCATTAACAAGTCATACTAAAAGCTATAAATCAATCCATACTTGCTAAGTCAATTCAAAACAACAAACTTTTAGAGACATTAGATCAAAAAAGTCAACAAATCTTTATTTTCATTTAGATCGTGAATCAACCCAATAAATGACAATCCCAAATAACGTATTTAAACAACTGAAAACATGTACAAATTTAGAAATAAAATAAAGATAACAAATACAAAATCAATATGAAATAATATTGAAAATTACCAATTTCTCGGTCTGTGATTGCAAGAAAAAATCTTTATGAATGTAGCAAACATTAGGAAGACATCTTCGGTGTGTGATATGAATAATCCGACTATATAGAAAAGATTAATAGATGCAATTAGAAAAAACCACACAATCGAACAAAAAGAGACAAAAAAATCGTTGATCTGGGGTTCAATGTCCAGATCCGTTGTCATCGTCTTCAATTCGTACCAACAAGGGTATGTTAGAGATTTATGGGAAGTGGCGAAGAAACTAGCTAGAAGAAACTAATCAGGAAGACCTAGAACTAGGGTTCACCGTACTTGAGAAGGCCATTAGTTGATGAATTTCGTGGATTTTCTCTCTCTCTCTCTCCTTGTGTGTGTACCCAAGGGGTAATATGGTTATTTTATAAATTAAGGGAAAGGGCTTGATAAATATTAATACCAAGCACTGTCGGATAGTATCATGATTTGACTATTAAGAAATCGGGCCAAATCACTAGTGGAAAAAAGTTGATTGGTGGCGCTTCATAAGTGGCGGTTGAAAGAGGAACCGCTGCAAAAAGTGAAATGGCAGCGCTTATTCGTAAAGAAGCGCTGCTTATGAACATTCAACGTGCCGCCCCCACTGCGTGCCACCATCCTCGCCTCCGTTTGTCGATTGCCGCCACCGCCATTAATTAATCAGGGAGGAGGAGATGTGGCCGATCGATTGTATGGATAAGTAGGGCACATTGAAGAATGCAGTGGCCGATTTCTGATTTGGGGATTTTGACGAGGTTTGTGAAATCGTTTGATTTGGGGCTCAATCAATTAGTTGATTTTGGGTTTGTGTTGAATTTGGGATTAATTCTCAAATGGAGATATTAATGGGGGGTTTATGCTTGAGTCAGTGTTTGATGTTGGTAAGATGATGATTAGAAGCCGGGCGTCGCGTCTATGGTTGAAAGATGATGGGTTTGGCCGACCACCAAGACGTGGGGGTGCAGCCGGTGGGCAGAAAATCTGGGTTTTGAAAATTGAAGGTAGATATTCCTCGAGTTCTGGTATATGGTCGTGGGCTTTGAATTGGCTGGTGGCTTGTTGATTGAGTGTTCTATTTACAGTTAATAAGCACTGCCCGATTTCACTTTTTGCAGCGGTTATATTATAGAACCGCCACCGCCATTTTTATTGGCAGCGCTTCTTCAATAAGCGCTGCCCGATTTAATTATTGGTGGCGGTTATATTATAGAATCGCCACCCGGTGTTTTTTATTGGCAGCGCTTCTCCAAATAAGCGCTGCCCAAAATCATTATTGGGTGGCGGTTATTTTATAGAACCGCCACTCGGATGAATTTTTTTTAATTTTTTTT
>BMAC01000073.1:928499-948970 GCA_014905375.1 Phtheirospermum japonicum
AAAGTTGTTTGGTTTATTTTTACTCTTAGTCGACTTAGGATCATATATAGCACTTGTATGGTTCCTTGTTTTTGGGCACTCTTTTGTTAGATTTTTCTTAATAAGCTCCTGATCATTGTTAAAAGTACGAATAATTGGATTATTTTACAATAAATAAATAAACAAACAAGATTTTTTAAAATAATGAATTATACTCGGTATCATTTACATTTATTTGTCATAACATGAAGGTGGTGCAGCTACCGATATCTAGAAGAAGATGAAGAATGCGGAGCGGTTTAGAATACCGGTTCATCCCTCCAAAGAGGAGCGCAATTCTTGAGTTGAGAGGTACTCTATTTGTAATTACTATTTTACTGGGTATACAGGTTTGAAGTTTCTGATTAAATTCGTTGTTTAGCTTTGCAAACGGAACCAAAAAGGAAACGAAAATAAGCAAAGGCATGGCAGRTGGGGGAGCCAAAGGKATGAAGAAGGGATCGACCTTCGTGATCGAGTGGTCGAAGACCATGGAGGATAAGATCATGGATATTGATTCGCTCGAGAAGTTTTTATCACCCTAAAATTCATCCAAACAGAGCCCTAAMAAATGTGATAGTATACAAAATTGAATTCAGTAACCTTAGTCCTATGACTCCACCATAATTTATTGATTGCATTTGCAACAGGAATAATGTTTAGCTTTGTATGGATCAACTCTCATTCTTTTATCATTTATTYGCTGGATGAGAAATTGTCAAGTGTCTCATTTTGAGAGAAAAGGGACACATTTTATGGTCTCTTCCTGCGAGTCGACATGCCGGGAGTGGGCAAGGAGAACATCAAGGTCCGGATCGAGGACACGGTGATCATGAAAGGCGAGGGTTAAAAGGACTTTGAAGATGACGAGCTTGGGCCGAGGTACGACTTCAGTAGAAGTCATTGTTGGCTTAATTGTATTTTTTTCCTTGTAAAATTGTAATGTAAAATATTTTTTTTAATTATATTTTTTAATCTTTTCATCAAGGCGACAAGTTTTAGTATCAAGTTTTTTATATTTTAGTTTTCGTATATTACTTCATATTTTTGTATTGATCGTGAACAAAAAAGTAATATATTTTTTGGGTTTGTACACCCAAGTTCACAAGTACTTTTACTTGTGAACTGAATTTAATTTGTTGTGTTCTTAAATTTTATTTCCGCTGCATATTTTTATTTTAACTCTGGTTGATGTTGGTAGTCAGTGTTGGTTAACATTGATAACAACATCATAAAACTGAGATTTATTGTCAAAACCATAGACCTTCAAATTTTACAATTGGCATCTAGAGCGGGTTAATTAACCTTTTAAGTACTGATCCTTATTTGTCTAGGTACTATGGATACAGAGGATGATGAATCTCTTGACGAGTACGAGAAGTTGTGCATTGAGTATAAGCAATTATTTGTTAGTTGGGCAAAATAAGTACTCAAAATCAAGGATCTTAAGATCGAGGTGGATAAACTGACTTAGGAAAAGGATGACCAACTGAATATAATTGTCCGATTGGAGTCATCCCTCACCAAAAAGGATGATGAGCTAGAACGAGTAAAGACCGAGTTGAAGAAGGTCCAAGAAATCCTCACAAACCTCAACAAGAGCAAAGCCACGGTGGATGAGATTCTGGAATCGAGTATCCCGAATTGTTCAAAACACGGGATTGGATACAAACCTGTTCAAAAGCCAGATTCAAGTCAAAAGGTGAAGTCGACCAAACGCCACAAGAGGAGAAGAAGACAATATGTGTGTCATCACTGTGGTGAACTAGGTCACATACGACCATACTGCTGGAAGCTTGTTGGCAAACAAACTCATTTTAGTTGGGCAAAACAAGTTGTTTCTGCAGGATGATCAGATTTACCGAGGCCCCCCTTGTGCGAGAGATGATATGGAAAAGAAGGAGGGGTGGATTATTATCTGATAAAAAATATGTGGGGCCGGTCTTGGGGGCATGACGGATACGCCAAGGTGGCCGCTGCGATGTTTGGTTTCCTGTGGGATGTTGGGTTGACGCGATACAGCCCCAATTTCCTCCACCTCCTCCGGCGCCACCTGTCTTCTTCAGGCAACCATAGTGCCCGCCACCCGTCTTCCCTTAATAACATTGTCTTCTTAGTTTCCCTGCACTAATTTAAAACTTTTCAAACCTACTTGAATTCTAACTATATGCATTTGTGAGCTTTTTAATTTTTAATGCTTGGGTTTTTGTGTCATTGTGATGGTTGATATGTTATTCAGAAAATTGTAGTTGGAGATTATTTTCAAGTCATCTAGCTTTGACTAGTAGAATAATTGTTGATGCCGAGGCCGCACAATGATTTCTTGAGCTCAAACTTTTTCTTCTTTGCCCATGATATATATATATATATATATATATATCATCTCGCTTATTCGATTTCTGCGCTTTGACATCTCTTGGCTTCCATAACATTAGAGAATTTTGGATTTAATATATGGTGCGGATAGACTGATATAATCATTTAAGGTCAGACGTCTAAGACTGATTTGAGGGTTTAGTTTTGTATATTCCTTCGGACCACGTATTACTTTAGGTCCAATCAATTTTCCTGTTCTTACTCTCCTAGTTTTACTTTTACAAAGCATCATTTGCTATGTTTGGATTGAGGGATTAGTAAAACCATTCATTTCAATTGATTTGTCAAGATTTCAAATCAATTATGAATTTTAAAAAATAAAAATCACAATTGATAGTTAATAAATAGAAGAATATAGAATTTATATGTGTGATAATATAAAAAAGAAAATTAGAAAAACCACAAGTGTGTAGTGTGTTTTGTGGATAGAGCATGCGCAGTATGTAACATTGCTCACTCAAAACCACCAACTACTACGCACAAACACACACTTTACACATGCTATTGCACAAGTACAACTTCAATGTCAATGATGAAATGCGTTTTTAACAACCTAAACGTAGTGCATCGTGCCTTTAAATACTTCTCATCTTATTGCCTTTAGATACTTCTCACCTTATTCCACGCTTATTTGGCGTCAATCCATCATGAACACAACTTTCATGTGTTAGTAAGTCTTTGTTGCTAAAATAGAAAATAATACCAACTTACATGCTTATGTTTGCGGCTTTGGAACCGATTAAATAATAACTCAGCTGGTAATAATTTAACATGCTCATGCTTCCTTTTCATGATTTGCATTTCCATGTACACGAAAAGCTAGGGTTAATAATAATATCACAAGTATAGGATGGAAAATATTGTAAGAGCACAGAGAGCTACATAAACTGTGCAAGTAAAAAACCATATCGGATTAGCACAGGATAAAAATAAAAAAGTTGGACAATAATAAACGCAAGAGCGAAACTACAGAGTCATCATCTTCCATAATTAGTACGTACCTACAATTACACATGCTACAGAGCAGTCATCATATTAGCTACGGTGGAGCTGATAACATATTAGATTGAGTGCCATTAATAATTCTAGCATGCATGACAAAATAACTTAACAACAAACAAGCACACTGCTAACACTCAACGAGTTTAGTTATGGCAAGAAGAGATTTCAAACTAAACCATCTATCTTACGCCTCCACTCAACGAGTTTAGTTATGGTGTTATATCGACCAAATGGCACTGCCACCAATGCTTGAAAAGTCTCCACAGGAGCATTGGCGCCGTGGGTCACACAGTCCCTAGCAGTTAAGGTCAAATACATCAACGTGGTGCGGGTATCAACAGCCTTCACAATCTCCACAAGCTCGTAATTCCGACCCGTCAACTCATTGATTCTCCCAACTGCAAACTTAGCTGACCCGAGCAAATTATACGGATAATAATGGCCGGAATCATATGTCTTGGCCTCTTCCAGATCCACAGGCATGAAAGGAGTGTCAAACATTTCTGGAGGATTGCAGTCGACATCATAACCCTATATCAAAAGAATTGGTTGGTGAATAATACTAAGAGTAAAAAACAAATACATGAATAAAATAATTCTTGAATTTAGTGGGGCGTATATGGTAGGTACCTTGCTCTCGCGGACTTGTTTGAGGAACCTCTTGACGAGCTCGTGCGTGTTAGGCACACGTGGCTCCTCCTCCTCCTCCTCCTCGTCAGGAGAGTAGAACTCGTCATCTGGAACAAACTCTCTGTCCTCGAACCAAAACTTATCCATATACGGTGCAGCCAGACCACCGTAGTCAGCCCCGAACTCAACGGATCCGAAATAATTTGGCGAACAAACAAACGACCCGGAACTTGGTAAAGGGTATTGCGACATGGCTGGCGGCGGAGGGAAGTATCCCGACGGTGGCGGAGAGTATAGAATAGCTGGCGGCGGAAGGTGTTCCACAGATATGATATTTGGCGGAGGACGTTCTCCTCCATCCTTAATGTGAAAGGGAAACATGCTCAATTTCTCTCTCTCCCCCTCACAGGATCTCAATCCTTTCCTCTCTCACGAGAACAAAACCCTAACCACTCGGAATTCTAGGAATCTGATCTAGAAAACCCAATACAAGCCCATGGCCGTTGGGCCTACACATGGATATTTGTCTTGGGACCATGAAGGATCCTCTTCGACCTTTGTTGTAACATTAGTTGGGATTTTGAATTCTAGTATTCAGAATTACGAGGTATTCAAAGAATTTTGTAACAAGAGTTCACAATCATTTATTTGTTTGATATTGTATTTGATATCAATTCAGGTATTGAACGTGGATGATAGTGTATTATAATATTGTATTTAATAATATCTAATTATTTAGTAGTAAAATTTTGTTTTCTGAGTATTTAATTTTTAAATTTTAGAATAAACGAGTATTCGTTATTCCAAATCCCGAATTCATGATTCGAATTTCTAGCTCAATCAAGTTAAGGCATCCACTTAGAAAAATCAATCAAAAGTTTTCTATTCCTTTTTGAGTGGCATTCATGTCAAAAGAAAAAAAAATCAGATTTACTTATAAATATCTTATATATTCATAATGACTAAATTCATTCATAATTTTTAATGGGACCCAACATCATATTCCTTATAAAAATATCATTACTTGTAATTTATCATAAAGTATTTATCCATATATGTTTGTAATTATTTCTTATTTTTAATAATTTATAAATATTTAATTTTTCCCGTTGTCATATCCTTGTGATTATTAATTTAAATTATAAAATCAGGCTACCATGATTGTATACTAAAATCATCCCTAATATAATATTGGAAAAGTTCTTTCAGAAAAAATTGCCATCTCTTTCTCATGACCAAGGAAAAAAAAATTACAAAATCATATCTAAAATTTAGCATAATTCACTAGTACAAAAGATTCGATTGATGGCGCTTCAAAACGTTCATAAGTGGTGCTTTTGCACCGCCATTAACTCGGAAGCCACTTAAAACCCAATCAATCCGGATGACGCTTCCCAACCGTCATTAATAATAGAATCAGGTGGCGCTTGTTAATATGAAGTGACACAAATAGTATCATACGGAGAGGTTATTAATGTTGAACCATCCCTAATGTACCAGTACGGGTGGCGCTTGTTAGAATAGTGCATCACCAATAGTATCGGAGGGGGTTATTATTTCTGAATCGCCTCCAATGTACCAGTACGGGTGGCGTTTGTTATTAATGGAACGTCACCTATACTATTCACACAAGAGGCGGTTATTAGTGTTGAACTGCCACCAATAATACATTTTCTTTTAAAAAATAAATTTATTTATTTTATATATTAGTCCTTTATTTCTACATTAAATTCTGTCAAAACATAAATTATAAATCTCATCCATACACTTCACTTTGATATTACCACATAATGTACTCGGAAGTAAATCTCGAAACTCATCAAAGTACATCACTCGTATACTTCACTTTGATATTACTCGGAAATAAATCTAGAAACTCGTCACAATGCAATATAGCTAGCCTTTATGTCAATCGCAAATACGCAACCTGATAAGCAAATAGATTTTTAAATGTCATTGTTAAGTCACGACTAAAACAAAAATAGTATCTACCATCCGACCAAAGTTGTATTATTATATTATAAAGTAAATAATTATCCAGAGTTTTGTTACGCATAAATGTACCTCGACCATTCATATGCCAAGTCATGAAAAGAGTCTTTCCACCTGGGCCCGTACAATAGTCGATAATACTATCACGTGCTTTAAGACCAAAACTGTTACCACTAGAGATGTAAAAATGGTTAAAGTTGTCCGGTTAACTAACCGGCGGTTAAATTAACCGGCCCAACCTTAACAGTAATCGAACCGGCAGTGAATTGGTTAAGGTCGGTTAATCAAATCGGCGATTAACCGTCAGTTTCTTTTATATAAATTTAAATACGTAATTAGAATTTGAATAATTGAGATGAATGAGAAATTTAAATATAATTAGAATGAGATAAATAAATGAGAACTTAAGTAAAATTTGAATAATTAAATTTTTAAAGTAAAAAAGTTTTAAAAAATAATTTTTTTAAAAATGGACTTGATTTTAATTCTAATATTAGAAATTAAAATTAAGAACTTGAACTTTTAATATTAGAATTAACTTGCCTACATATTCTCGTAAAGGAATCAAAGTCCACGTAGTTCAAAATTATTATTTTTTTGAAAAAAAATATTTTTTTTAAAAAGACTTGATTTTAATTCTAATATTAGAAATTAAAATTAAGTTTTAACTTTTAATATTAGAATTAACTTGCCTACGTATCCTCGTAGAGGAATCAAAGTCCACGTAGTTCTTATACTTACCTTACTTACCTACGTTATGTGGATAGTGGAGGAGGCTCGTCTTCATTTATTCGTCGTTGTCGTTGCTTCCCGAAGTGGTATCATAATGGTCGCTCTCTTCACCTTCATCCAATTGCATTTCTTGTTCTCATTTTTTTAGCTTTGACCCAATCATTCATCAACATTTGATTTTCAAAATTTTTAAGTAATAAGTTAGACCGGCGATCATCTAACACAAAGCCTCCCGTGTTGAAGGCCTGTTCAACAAAAACTGATGAAACAGGAACGACAAGAACCTCCTTGGCAATCCTAGAGAGTGTAGTAAAAATAGTGGCCACTTTTGACCCAAACTCCACAAGATCGTTAGTAGTACTATCGGGCTTTTTTGGGATACTACTCGGTTCAAAAGCCCCTAAATAACTTTCTAATTCCATTGTTCGACTAACACTAGCCCTTTTTTATTTTCGCTTAATATCCTCAATCAGCCTAGTATATGGGGCTAGAGCTTGTCGAGGGTCATTGAACAATGGTCCTACATTAGAAGTGGTGGGGGAAGGGGAAGGAGACACATTAACATCACTATAAGATTGATTGTAATCATTAAAATTTTGTGTTATACATTAAATCCACCTCCATAAATTTTTACGGCAGTTGTTCTAAAACCGCCGTAGAAAGTGAGGCTTTTTACGGTGGTTTTTCTTGAGTCACCGTAGAAAGTGTTACTTTTACGGCGGTTTAAGAACCGCCGTAAAAAACATTGGCGGTGAATTCTACGGCGATTTTTTAAAAATGCCTTCTAAAAAGTCTATTTTCAGAACAGATATTTTCCTGCGATTCTTAACAAATACTTTCTAGAAAGGATATTTTCCAAAACGAACATTAAAAACTACCTTCTAGAAAGAAGTAAAAAAAAATTAAAAAAAGAAGCCATTGCCACTGGATTAGTCTTGATCCATAACTAAAAAACAAATCATCACCATAAAACAAAGTAGAAAATAAAATCCGAAATCCCTCAAGCCATTGAAACAAAGAATTCTTTCTATTACACTTAGATAATCCAAAATAAAATAACAAGAACTCAAAACTTTATGACAAGGAAAATAAAATTGTTTTTTGCAATAATAGCAATAGAAAAGTTCAAAGCGCACAAGTCACTTGTTGGCGTCTAAAAAACCACCAAATACCCTACTGCCAACTTAACCAATTTATAGCTACAAATTTCAGATACTCAAAATTCACTCTTCCAACTCTAACCTCAGTATTCTTTTAACAATTCATTTCAGGCGAAAAGTGTAATTAACCTCTGCTTCAAGTCATTGCTGCTGCTCGTATATCTGCATGTATGCCTCAGAAAGTGCGACAATCTGGGGCAATATTTCCGACACGTGAAGGTCTTGCATTTCATACATGATGGGACAAGAAATTAATTAAGGTTTGCGAAAAACATTTTAAATTGAGAAAAACATTCGAGATACCGAATCGTTGTCCTTGAGAGAATCGACTGGAGTCAACTTACCACCCTACAAGTGTCCTCGTACTCTTGCGAGCAAGCTTGCGTTTTTTAAATTAAAATATATTAAAAAGGGGTGCACAAAAGTTTGAATCAATACTCACTCTTTCGACCACCGAAGCAAGCCCGCTCTTTTGTTGTTTTGAACTTCCGGCTTGCTCGACTTGCCCGCCTTGGTGATTTTTGTCACCCGGTGTGCCTACTAGAGAACACCAAGGCGTGGCATGATTGCCACCTCTTCTTGGATCCCGGATAGCGTCAATTGTATAAATCGTCGAGCTATAGACGTTAAAGTAGCGCTTATTGGGAGGCAACCCAATTTAAAAAAAAAATTCCAAAACCCAAAAAGATTTTCACTTTTTGTTTATAACTTATTTTTGCAACCCCCCTTTTGTTCATTTCTTATAGATAGCTTGTCTCGACTCCCGGAGAGGACTTATGCATAACCGCGTCAACAGAAGCTCAGAAATAGGGGTGTTCTCTTTTTCCTACACTTTTTACCATTTTTCTTAACTTAATATGAAATGAGTACATTGGTAGGTTTTAAGTGTGGGGTGGTTATGGTTCATTTTAGGATTTTAAGTTGTTGCATGCTTGCTTGTGAAATTTGAGTTGTGTGTGTGCTATATTTGCTTGGATCCTTGGCGAAGTGACACGGTTTTGATGATTTGGTTAGAGAGTTTAGATTGTCGATCGGATGTAGTGGATTTAGGTAGCTTGAATTGTTGGGAGCTTTGTTCGGCTTTAGCTTCGTGCTATCCTTGAGCTCATTTAGAACTAGTGATTCAACTAGCCTCGCCATCAAACACTCTCTATAGGATTTTTGCTTTGTATTTTGGAGTCGTCAATTGCTCCACGGGCTCGATAGAAAACATTGTGAGTTGCTAGTAGCAACGAGTGATCGGAGCCGTTGATTTCTCTTTATATATATCTTGTACTTAAGTACATTATCTCCTTGGGTACCAAAAAGAAATGATGATGAATAAACAAAGATACGATATAAATCTTTGAATCTATTATGTAATAAACGTGCAACCCTTGCACATTTCTCTTTTTCTTTTTTAGATTTTGTTTGTTAAAGAGAGATGTAGATGATTGGGGCTAGTAGGGATCCGATTAACGGTTCGACCAGGGATAGACCTTAGCCGAGGTAAGGACGGGGCGACCGACTTGGAGGGTTACCTAGTAATTTTAGGTTTCGGGAGTCGGTCTAAACTTTTTTTGTAATAAAAATATGAAAAAATATATAATAAATATAGAGAGTTCAAAATTCATTTATAATAGAACTTCTCACATATATTTTTATATATGTTTTATTGTATTTTTAAGATTCATTTTATATTCTATCTCCGAGTTTATTAATTTTTTATTAATAATAATTTTAATAATATAAAAGTCATATAAATTATTATATTAACTTTATAATTTTTGAAGATTTATTTTATGTTTATATATTTATCACTATTTATTTATTTCTTATTAATTAAGATTTTATTTATTTGATTAAAAGAAAAAAAAAATGAAGGCAAAACAGGTTTTTGTCTACAACTTAATATTTAAGTAAAAGAAAATTAATAAAATAATATATAATCATGCGACGTCCGGAAAAAAATCCAATCAATGTTTTTTTGGACCTTTTTTGATGAATTGGCCAATTTAACGTACCTTTTCTGAAATGCGGCCAACATAGTGTACCAAAAATAAAAATCTTCCCAGATTATTTTTCAACTTAATTTTTAAAATTAAAGAAAAAATGATAAGAAAGTATTGAATCACGCCACGTCGGCAAAAAAGCCCGATCGGGATTTTTTGTACATTTTTTGATGAATCGGCCAACTTAATGGATGTTGTTTGATGATGGCCAACATCACGTATCTTTTTTGGAAAGCGGCCAACATAGTGTACCAAAAATGAAATTTTCCCTATGGATCATCAACACTGGCGCATCAAATCACATGACCGGTAATGTTATATTATTTACCAAATTAATTGACATTGCTCCTACTCTTATTGGCTTGCCGAATAGAAATCATGTTGGTGCTACCGAAAAGGTTTTGATTATTTAGGATGAAAATATGGTGCTATGTGATGTTTTACATGTTCATGATCTTACCCACAACTTGCTATCAGAGTCTCACTTACTTGAAAGTTTAAATTATTGTGTCACATTTACTGATAAGCTTTGTATAATATAGGACCGCACTTTGAGAGGACTCTGATTTGAGCGAATGAAGTGATGGGGTTTATTGGTTCCGGCAAATGCATCAAGTTCAAGCTTATCAGACCACTATGACTGAAAAACAAGATTTGTGACATCAATAGCTGGGGCACCCATCTAGACAAGTAGATTCTCTTTTGCCAATTTCTATTAGAAGTAGTGGAAATAAGGATTTTAATAATGTCTAGGTAAAATATATTATTTGTTTATGAAAGAATTGTAAGCCCTAATTTACTAATTTGTTCATGAATAAAAATATAAAATTATTAGAACAATCAATAAATCAAGTGTGTTTTGTGCAGAGTGTAAACAGATAGCAGCGGATTAAAATAATAAAACATAAGCTTTTAAGACTTTTAACTACAATAAATAAAATCTTGTAGTCGTGCCTCAACACGAAAATATCTTTACTCGAAAAGTGTATCAATGATTACACATGAAAACTTAAAAAAGTAAAGATTACAAAAAATTCTTATGCATGGAATCAAAATCTCCAGGATTTGATCTTAATAAAAACGCAAAAGCATGGAAGAAAAATAATTTGTTCAACAAGATGTTAGTGCAGATGTTGCAGCACGAGCAGTAACATCTCCGTTTGGGTAGATTTTTTGTTGATCGAATAAATCGCTAAAGTCTGATCATTTCTTGCGTATTCAGCGTTTTAAAGTTGTAGAGTTAGTTCTCATATTTATATAAACATCCTTGTAAAGAGTCCTACATAAGAATGAAAGAATATTACATGATATGTTGCAAGATAAAATCTAAGACTCCTAATCAATCAAGACTTGCAACATACGAAATTATAAGATAGGAGAAAGATAATTACAATTTAAACTAATTCTAATAATATACAAAATAATTATCAAATAAGATAAGTATAAAAACTTTCCTAAATAATTAATAACTAATATATTTGGTAAGAAAGTTAAAATAATATCTAAACAAAATAAACTCCTAAAAGGAATAAAAATTTTAGAAACCTCATTCGTATCAAACAACATATTAGACTTCTAATCCTCTTTAAACTCAAATGAAAAATTCTCGTCACTTACAAGCCAAATAAAGTAGATATGTGTTCCCGTTGAGTAATGATAAATAAAAAAGATGTTTTGATTTAATTCACTATGATATTTGGGGTCATACACTACAAGTTGTGGGGCCCGTTATTTTCTCACAAATGTTGATGATATTTCTCGTGCGGTCTGGGTATATTTGATAAGTGAATGCAAAAGCTAAAGTGCTTCAACTTATTAAGAGTTTTGTATTTTGGTAACCATGTTAAAATTTTGTGTTGTGAAAATGGAAGAGAATTTACATGTTTAAAATAATTTTGTATTATGCTTCTTGTTTTGATACCCACAACAAAATGGTCGCGTTGAGAGAAAATATAGACATATTCTTAATGTGGGTTATGCTTTGCGTTTCCAAGCTAGACTTCCTATTTATTTTTGGGGAGATTGTATTTTAACTGTTGCCCAGACTCCACACGAAATTCTTGTTGGAGAGCCCCTAGCTATATTCTCTTTGTGTTTTTGGGTGTCTTTGTTTTGCTATAAATAGACCCCGAATAAAGGATAAATTTGATAGTCATCCCGTCGTTGTATTTTTGTTGGGTATCTATTTAGAAAAAAGAGGTGGTGCCTATATGATTCATAGAAGCAAGAATATTTTGTGTCTCAGGATGTGATTCTTGTAAATCGAATTCCCTTTGCTAGTGATTCTAAAAATATGCTTGATAATCTTAATTATTATGATCCTATTTTTTATGACAATGAAAATTACTCAACAAGAGGGAGTACTAGGCTCGCTAACGAGCAAATTGATAGTGTGTTTGATCCCACTTCGGAATCAAAGTGGTGATATTGCAAGTTTAGAGCAGCATGCGGCTGCTGGGGAGCCATCTTTGTCTGGTGATGGTGTAGTGGGCATGACTTCGATGTGTGATGAATTAAGTGCTTACGCAAGCGACTGGTTGGGGGACCGTACTCAAAAGCCATCTAGTATGCTCAAAGATTTCATCACCAACACTGTTTGCATTATAGACCCTAGCACTTCACCTATACTAGCTCCATCAAAGTCCTCAGGTACTCCTTTTCTTATCGCTTATTATATAAATTGTGATAAATCTTCTATGAGACAATCATTTTTTAGCAGCAATTACTATTGGAATTGAGCCTACAACCTTTAAAGAGGTAATTAAAGATCTTGGTTGGCGTAAGGCCATGCAAGAGGAGATTTACGCACTTGACCAAAATGAAACATGGACTTTAAAAGATATACCACCAGGGAAAAAGGCTATTGGATATATACAAAATTAAGTATCGGTCGGATGGTACAATTGAATGACTAAAGGGAAGGCTCATGGTTCATGGTAATCGGCAAGTTCTGGGAACTGACTTCAACAAAACTTTTGCCCATGTTGTTAAAATGGTCACGGTGCGCACATTCCTAGTAATATCAGTGGCTCGAAAATGGGAACTACACAAAATAGACATTCATAATGCCTTCATTCATGGTGATATTGACGAGGAGGTGTATATGAAATTACCTCCCAGTTATGCTTCTTTTGCTCTTGGTAATGTATGTCATCTACGCAAGTCGTTATATGGACTTTCGATAAGCTCCTCGAAATTGATTTTCCAAACTATCTACTGCACTAAAAGATTTTGGTTTTGAACAATCTTATGCCGACTATTCTTTATTTAACTGCTTTAAAGGTGACGTTGCTTTACACGTACTTATGTATGTGGATGACATAATTATTATGGAATCTTTCTCTTCAGAAATTATACGATTCAAACAATATCTCAGTGAACGATTTTATATGAAGGACTTAGGCGTGCTTAGATATTTTCTTGGGATAGAGGTGGCTCACGGTCCTCAGGGTTTATTTCTCTCTCAACAAAAATACGCCTTGGACATTGTGAGTGAAGCTGGCCTACTTGGTGCACATCCTACTTCCACGCCTATCGATCAAAGCATCACTTTGCCACTATAAACAACATTATATTTGATGATCCGAAATGATATAGGGAGACTTGTTGGCCATCTAATTTACTTGACGATCATGTGCCCAGAACTTTGTTACTCGGTGCACATATTGGCTCAGTTTATGGGTGACCCACGAGCTATGAGCATTAGGAGGCTACATTGAGAGTTTTATGGTATTTAAAGGGATGTTTGGACAGGGATTCTGCTGCCCAAATAAAGTAACCTCCAACTCTATGCATTTTGCCCGACGATCTTTGACCGGTTGTTTTGTTCTCCTCGGCTCGTCTCCCATTTCTTGAAAAATGAAAAAGCAGCCAACTGTTTTGAGATCTTCTGTTGAGGCTGAGTATCTTTCTATGGCAACTACTATGTGTGAATTAAAATGGTTGAAGTCTCTCTTAGCCTGCTTTGGTGCATCACATATGCGCTCTATCAAATCCGATTGTTTTATGATATTCAAACAGCTTTTTACATAGTGGCAAATTCAGTCTTTCATGAGCATATGAAACATATTTAAATGAAATTTCATATTCACTACAAAAAACAGTATTTTACCTAGGGAAACCCGAAGGAAATATTACATTCGGAATTCACGAGGGACTTACCGAGGGAAATCCTAAAGGATTTTACCTTCGATAAATCCTAAAAAACACGGCATCAATGTTTGCCGCCATTATTAACGAAAGCAATATCGAAAACTTTTCGAGGGTATAGTTACCGAAGGAATATCCTCCTCAAGAATACCGAGGGGAACAATTTCTCCTCGAAAAAACCGAGGGGAATTTAATCCCCTAGTTTTTTTAGAATAAAAAAAATCAAAAAATAAAAATAAAATCGAGGGGAATAATTTTCCTCGAAAAAATCGATGGGGAATTTAGACCCCTTGATTTTATTGAGAATAAGAGATTTTGAAAAAAAGATAATTAAAAACCAAGGAGGATCTAGTCCCCTCGTTTTTTTAGAATAAAAAAATCGAAAAAAATAAATAATTAATTAAAATCGAGGAGAATTTAGTCCCCTCGGTGTTTTCCGAGGGAAATATCTTCCCCTCGATTTCTTAATTTAAAAAAAATAGAAAAATCATAAAATAAAATAAAAATTATCATTTTAGGCACGTGGGGTGATTTTCACCCGATTTTGATTGAAAAATATCAACGAGCATGTGCGTATTTACACGTGTCGTGTAATTCGACCAACAACCAAGATACGATCGATCGATCAACTTGTTCGGTTGGAAACGTGAAGCGAAGAAGCCTCTTGATTTTGTGAAGGTGGCACGGGGTGCATCTCAATATCATGGAATCACGATGATCAAGTGTTGATCGTTAAATACGCGTTTTCTATTTATTTTTTTTGATTTTAAATAAAAAATAGAAAATTAGTAAAAATTAAAAAAAAAATCCTATCATATTTTGAAAGGTGTGGCACGGGGTGCGTCTCGATGTCATGGAACCACGAGAATCGGGTGTTGATCGTTAAATACGCATTTTCTATTTTTTTCGATTTTAAATAAAAAAAATCAAAAAAAAAAATAAAAAATTAGTTAAAAAAATCATATCAATTTACGAACGCGGTGGCACGGGGTGTGTCTCGATGTCATGGAATCACGAAAATCGGGTGTTGATCGTTAAATAAGCATTTTCTATTTTTTTAATTAAAAAAAACGAGGGGAGTGATCACCCCTCGGAAAAACAGAGGGGTAATAGAATTCCCTCGGTTTTTTAATTAAATAAAAAATTGAAAAAATAGAAAAAAAATAGAAAAATTATAAAAATAAAACAAACCCTATCATTTTAAGCACGTGGGGTGATTTTCACGATTTTAATTGAAAAATATCAACGAGCGTGTGTGTATTTACACGTGTCGTGTAATTCGACCAATAGCAAAGATACGATCGATCGATCAACTTGTCCGGTTGGTAATGTGAATCGACGAAGCCTCATGATCTTGTGAAGGCAGCACGGGGTGCGTCTCGATGTCATGGTATCACGAGGAACGAGTGTTGATCGTTAAATATGCGTTTTTTATTTTCTCGATTTTAAAAAAAATCGAAGAAAATAGATAATTAGTAAAAACAAAAAATAAAGTCCAATCATTTTATGAACATGATGGCACGAAGTGCGTCTCGATGTCATGGAACCACGAGGACCGGGTGTTGATCGTTAAATACGCATTTTTTATTTTTTTTGGATTTTAAAAAAATAGAAAATTAGTAAAAAAAAAAAATCCTATCATTTTACAAACGGGTGGAACACGGTGCATCTTGATGTCATGGAACCACGAGAATCGGGTGTTGATCGTTAAATGCGCATTTACTATTTTTTTCGATTTTAAATAATAAATCAAAAAAAAAGAAATTAGTAAAAATGAAAAAATATATATCCTATCATTTTACGAATGGAGTGGCACGGTGTGCGTCCCGATCTCATGAAACGAGAATCGAGTGTTGATCATTAAATACGCGCTTTCTTTTTTTTTCACTTCTTTTAATTAAAAAAACGAGGGGTTGATTACACCTTCGGAAAAACAAAGGGGAATTAGTCTCCCCTCGAAAATCCCGAGGGGAAAGTCTTCCCCTCAGTTTCTTAAAATTAAATAAAAAAATAAAAAATAGAAAAATCTTAAAAATAAAACAAATCTTTTCATTTTAGGCAAGTGGGGGTGGTTTTCACCCAATTTCGATTGAGAAATATCAACGAGCATGTGCGTATTTATACGTGTCTTATAATTCGACCAACAACCAAGATACAATCGATCGATCAACTTGTTCAGTTGGAAACGCGAAGAGACGAAGCGTCTCGATATCATGAAACCACGAGGATCTAGAGTCAGTAGATACGCATTTTCTATTTATTTTATTTTAAATAAAAAAATCGAAAAAAAACTAAAAAAATAGAAAATTAGTAAAATTAAAAAAGATCATATCATTTTACGAACGGGGTAGTACGGGGTGCGACCTGATTAGGGATGGCAATCCCGGCCCGGCCCAGCCTGGCCGGGATTGCCATCCCTAGTCCTGATTTCATGGAATCACGAGGATCGAGTGTTGATCGTTAAATACACATTTTTAATTTTTTTTCAATTTTTCTAATTAAAAAAACGAGGGGAATTAGGCTTCCCTCGGAATTTCCGAGGGGAAAATTTTCCACTCAGTTTTTTTAAATTAAAAAAAAATAGAAAAGAACCAAGGGGAATATTTTCCCCTTGGAAAAACTGAGGGGAAATTATTTCCTTCGGAAATACCGAAGGATTTTCCGAGGGAAGAATTACCCTCGGTCCAATTTATTAAAACTGCAACGGGACAGCCCCGCTGCTCACTGTGCAGACAAAAAGAAAAAGGAAGAAAGAAAAAGTCGTCGCTCCTCACTGTGCAGATCCGCCGCCACCGCCGCTCCTTATTGTCGCTCTCTAGAGCCACCCTCCGTCGCAGCAACCGAGGAGGCGCCTTCGCCGCCAGCCTTCTGCCAGTGAAAGGTAACTCTTATATCTAATTTTCATTGTATGTTTATTATCAATTATATATAGTTAATTAATTGAATTTCATTTTATGGATTAGAGATTAGGATTTATGAATTAGGATTTGAGGTCAGGGTTTATGTATTAGGGTTTATGATTAGGATTTATGGTTTAATTAAATGTTAATTACTTAATTAGGTTTAATTAGAGGTTTGTTGTATAATTAAGTGAAATAGGGGATAATTATGTAATTATAGTTCAATTAAAGGTTAATTACTTAATTAGGTTTAATTAGGGGTTTGTTGTGTAATTAACTTGAATTAGGGAATTATGTATAATTTTGGTTGAATCTAGGAATAATTATACAATTGTGGTTCAATTTAGAAATAATTATATAATTAGGGTTGAGTTTAGGAATAATTATATAATTAGGGTTCAATTTAGGAATAATTGTATAATTAGGGTTCAATTTTAGAATAATTATATAGTTAGGGTTCGATTTAGAAATAATTATACAATTCAATTTAGAAATAATTGTATAACTAGGGTTCAATTTGAAAATAATTATACAAATAGGGTTCAATTTAGAAAAAATTACAGAATTATGGCTCAATTTAGAAATAATTATAAAATTAAGGCTCAATTTAGAAATAATTGGACAATTAGTGTTCGATTTAGAAATAATTATACAATTAGGGTACGATTATGCAATTAGGGTTTGTTTTTCAAAGTGCATGCGATGGTGGTTTTTAAATGTCGTGGTGATCGGTTGTATTAATATAATGTTATGGATTATTGTTATGGTTTAATTGTGATTGAATGATGTTGTGATTGGTTAGGAAAACGTCGGTGATGATGTGGCGTATGGTGCCGGCCGGGAGGTTTCGTCCCTCCAATAAAAGTTTTTAAAATTATTTAAAAAATAATGGTGGTTTTAAAATGTTTTAAATTGTTGGTGATGATGGTTTTGAAATACCATGGTGATCGGTACGTGGTTGTTGTGTTTGACATATATGTTATTTTGTAGATATTTTTTACTTGTTATGATGATTTATTGGTTGATATATACGTCTGTGATGATGTGGTTTACGGCACCGACCGTGATTTATTGATCCACAATATAATATTTCTATCTACACTCAAATAATATACCTTAGACTCGTTTGGGATTTAGTATCGAATAGAGAATTCGATACTAAATCCCGAATTGTCCACTTATTTGGACAGTTTGAGAGCGTGATTGTAATATGCCTTATCTTATCTATATGTTTTTTTTTTTTGTTGATTATAAAAATTTTGTTCAGTATATTTCTTTTGTTCTCGGGTGCAATGCAATATATGTGTACTTAGAGAACTAAAGGGAGATGCTGCCAAAATTTTTAGTCACAAAAATTCATATACTAAGACGTTGTATTACTAGAAAATCACGTTTTCGAATGGGATAGGGCCCTTACCAAAAATTCAATCATTTTCTAGCTACCCTCATGCTGCCCAATTTTATATTTCGATAAAATCCAATCATTTTCTAGTTACCCTCATACTGGTATTTTGTAAAATATTCGTATTATCTGATAATCTTATAAAAATAAATAAATAAATGGTATTATTCCCACCCATCATATACCCACATTGCCCCCCTTATCTTATTTGTTTATAACAGAGAATAAAAAACAAATAAAGAAAAGAGAAATGAAAGACGGGAGAAGAGAGAGAAATACAAAGACGGGTATTGAATAAGAAAATAAACATTTAGAAAATTTCGACGAGGCACTTAGATAGTATTTTAAATCTCACATGTAAGTTTCTCATATATTTTTTTCTAATTAAATGTTTTAGTATTAGGGATTGGTCAATTTCATCAAGTTTGAGAGTTTTTTATGTGCAAATTGAATTGGTGGAGGTTGAGTGATGTTCAAATCTAGTTCTTCGAACACTTAGCCGTTTGGAATTTTTATTCGAATACAATGTTGCTTGAATTTCCAGATTTATGGCATTCGACAACAAATTTTGACACTTGTGAGGCAAGAAAAAATACAAATATACTCTGTTTCTTGCCAAATCTATCTTTTGTCAAGAAACGGAGCGTATTCGATTTTTTTTTTTTTTTGAAGAATATATGAACTATTCAGATCAATAATTCGAACATAAATTTCTTGTTTGAAAAACTGGTCCGAACAAGCTATTTTCTCCATAAACAAATTGTATCATATTCGAGTTTCCAGGAATTGATGTGTCCAAATAAAATTTCGAACAACATTTTTATATTCATCATTATCAGTTCGAACACATACCCGATAGTGAACCCTAATAAACAGTGCTACGAAGAGAAGATGAACAAAAATAGCTATATGTGTTACTTTTAACACGAAATTATCAGGAAAACTCGGAGTTTATATGGTTTTGAAGTTATAAAGTGGATTTTGAAATGAGTTTGAAAATATTTTTGGGAGGAAGATGACATGAATTTGTTTACCTTCTTCTTCTTCTTCTTCTTCTTCTTCTTCTTCTTCTTCTTCTTCTTGTTCTTTATTTTTTTTAAAGTGCGAAATATATATTAAAAAAAGAGAAAAAGTTACGGGGGGGGCGAATCCCCTACACGACCAATTGACATCAAATAAAATAAGTTTGGGGGGTCAAATCCCTTACACGACTAAACATATTCTAAATAATTCTAAACACGAGGATCCGCTCTAAATTCGGTACACGCCTTTATTGCATGGGAGCACGAAATACCGTTGGCCACCCATCGACCACATGAGCACTCTATTCTCGACAAGGAAACTCGAAAGATTCGATCACGAGCTGCTCCGTGCACCTTCACAGAGACTTCGGCCGTCTCTGTCGCCCAATTAAAGCCCCTGACACCATAAGATGACCCCAATTGCTGTCTTTCTCTGAATAGGTTGTATATCTTATCAGGCCAAAATTGCTGCATGTTATGTAATCTCGTCGCATCTTTCAAACGCTCGTAGAAATTTTGAACACTTCGAAGAAATGTGATTTGAACGATGGTGGTTATTGGGAGTCGTCTAGCACGCTTCATAACTCCATTGATGCACTCGGACATGTTGGTCGTGAGGATGCCACACCGTTTGCCGCCGTCGTGGGACAATGTCCACTTACTCTTATCAATGCCATCCAAGTACGCAAATGCATTCGGATCAAGCGCCTTGATCTGCTCCATTATTCTGTGAAAGACTGCAGCCCTCGGTTCTGCTCCAGCTTTGAAACACATATCCTTCAATTTCACCGATTTGGCATGCGTGTTGAAGTTAGAAGAGACATGTCGCAAACAAAAAACGTTAGAAGAGAATGCCGGAACTTGTTCTAGTGCACTGAGTAGTCCGGCATTCCGGTCAGATATAAGACATACCCCTTCTATGTCTCGAACAATATATTTTGCAACCATGTGAAGGAACCAATGCCACGAGTTGTAACTCTCCGAATCAACAACTGCGTACGCTAGAGGCACGACTTGTTGGTTGGCGTCAACTGTAACTGCCATCATCAACGTGTGCTTGTACTTTCCAACCAAAAAGGTTCCATCAACGCTGATCA
>BMAC01000073.1:949700-963576 GCA_014905375.1 Phtheirospermum japonicum
AATCTTAAATGTATATAATATAAATAAATAAATAATATATGTATTAGGGTTAGGGTTTGGAGATATAAGGCGGATTTTTTTTTTTCAAATTTGCCTCGGGACGCTTTTGGGAGAAGCGTCCCGACCCCGAAATTAATTTTTTTTTTCATTTTCGCCCCAAAAACTTTTGGGGACGTAAAACAGGTCCGGGACGCTTTTCCCAAAAGCGTCCCGAAGGGGCGGGACGCTTTTGTCAAACGCGTCCCGCCACATTTTTTTAATTTTTTTGGAAACTGATTTAATTTTTTAATTTTAAATTAAATATATATTATTTATTTAATTTTACCTAAACAACCGGTGCCAATAACAATTATTAAAACCATTCTATTTACATACTTTTGTCTGATTGTATGTATAGTAATAAATTCTAATATTTTATAGGTAAACCATATTATAATGAGGGAAATGACTACGGTGTCGAAAAAGGTACTATGTCTCCACCCCTTTTCATTTACATCCATCCATTTACCAATATTTGTAACTAACTTTTGATTCAACGGTTGTGATTAAGTGAAAAATGTCGTAAAAGTCCCCCATAATGAATTTTATTTGACCAACTTAGGGGTGTTAATTCGGTTATTAACCGGTCGGCGCCTAACCGTAACCTAACCGACCATGAACCGATTAAGGTTACGGTTAGGTGCGGTTAACCAAACCAGCGGTTAATCGCCTTTTTTTTTAATTTAAATAAAATTTGAGAAATTAGTCATTATAACTGCCGATTTCGATTAACCGGCCGGTTAACCGTACGTTAAACCCGCCGATTAACCTGTTTAACCGTGGTTAAACCGTCGGAATTCTTTTTTTTTTAAACTTCGGTTAATCGGCAGTTATAACCGCCGGTTACGGTTAGAGGTTAACCTTAACCGTAACCTAACCGCCGGTTGACGATTACGATTTTAACCGAAATCGGCGGTCAACGGTTAACCGTAATCGGTCAACCGATTACTAACCGACGATTATGCAGTTAACCTTAACCTAATTAACACCTCTAGACCAACTACAATAATCTGGAACAAACAAATATACTTGCCATTTCTGCCCTCCGTTTGTCACGTGAGATCTCCAAATTTCCAACGGTCGAAAAAACAAACGAGTTTAAAACCCAAACTCACCAAACTCACAACGGTCACTTTACCCATTCCCAGCACTTCATCCCTCCCAATTGCATCAAGATATTTTTGAGAAAAAAAAAGTAAATTCACATTTTTTCTTTGTTGCTGAAAACTCCAGTTAGCGAAATCAAAAAAGCTTGAAGAAGGAAAAGAATGGAGCCGGGTTCTGAAAAGTGGTTATCCCCATCAAAACCTACTGCAAGTCCCAAACTCTTGTCTACTCGTAAGAACCCTACGTTCTTTTTTCTTCTGTTCTTGAGAAATCCCTTTTACTGCTTTGTCCTTTCCTGTTATGTCTTGAATTGTAGATATCCCATTGTAATTTTCTTTAATTTTGGGTGGTTTTTTTGTTCCATGATTGCAATTTCTTAACCCAAACAAATCTACTGATTTTAAATTATTGGATGTGTTGTTCTGTATTCTTGAGAAACCCCTTTACCGCTTTGTTTTATTTTCTAATATTTGTTTCCCCTCCTGAAATAGGAGTTTTGAGAGATTTTAAATGATTGGTTTTGATTGTTCTATTTTCTTGAGAACTCATTTGGTGTTATTCGTTAACTCGTGAGTTTTAATACGCACATTGCAACTCCCATAATTAAGGTTTTTCCCAAGATTTACTTTTTCCTTTCCGAAATTGAAATCTTGATTTGTTTTTGCTCGGGAAAAACCCTAATACATGAAAGCTGAGAGATTTCAAACTCTTGGATTTAATTGTTCTACCTTCTTGAAAAACCTGTTTTAATCCTTTGATGTTATTCTATTAACTCGTGAATTTTAATACGCACATTGTAATTTCCCTTAATTAGGGTTTTTCTGAGATTTGATTTTTTTTTCCCCTTTCTGAATTTGAAATCTTGATTTGTTTATGTTCAGGAGAGAACAATGAGAACGATCCAAGTCAACAAGACAAAATGATTCCCAAATTTCAGAACCAAAACAAACCATTTGCGAAACACTTCATGTCACCCACCATATCCGCAGCTTCAAAAGCTGCACCTCCAAGAAACAAAATACTTTCCGAACGCAACGAAAATTCCTTCATCCCCGATTTTCAGATTCCCAAATCCGAGAAGAAAAAATACGACCCTCTGACCAATTACCTCTCGCCACGCCCTCAGTATCTTCGTTTCAATCCAAACAGGCGGCGCGAGATTTTTACTCGGCTGGAAAAAGAGGAGTTAAATGACAACTCTTCTTCTGATTCTCATTCTCAGGAAGTTATTAATGATGAAGAAAGTGTCGTAAATCCAGAAAATGAAGAAATTGATAATTTGGAAGGGGGTGACAAAAATATCTGCAAAGATTATGAGGACGAGGAAGAAGATGGCGAAGAAATTGAGGAGAAAGGATGGTGTTTTAAAGGTGTGTTGAAATTTGTGTTTACGTTGATTGCCTTTGTATTTTCAACGTCGTACATTTGTACGATGAACTCGAGTCAACAGCAAGACGTCTGGCCAAAAGTCAAAGATGGTTTTTTTATGGTTAAGAGGCAAACGCTTGAAGTGGTCGGTGTGAAAATGTGGGAAACTGAGTTCTTGAAAATGGAAGTTGGAGATAAATATGATGAATTCGAGGAGAGTGGATTCGAGGCAGATGATAATGCTGGAATTATTGAAGATGATGATGATGTTGAAAATTCGGAGGTGGCCGAAACAAATGGAGACGAAAAATGGGAAATTGAAGAAAGCATTAATTTGGAAGCTGTTGAGAATGATGTTGAAAATCCGGAGGTAGTCGAAATAAATGGAGACGAAAATCGGGAAATTGAAGAGAGCATTAATATGGAAGCTGTTGAGAATAATACTGAAAATTCGGAGGTGGTCAAAATTGTTGGAGGCGAAAATTGGGAAATTGAAGAGAGTGTCGAGAAATTCGACAATGAGCTCGTGGAAAATGACATTGAGGATAGTGATCAATCTGAAGTCAAAGCTGAGAGCCTTGACCGTTCGGTAGATGCGAAAACCGATGCAAGTGTAAATGCAGAGTCTTTTTCTTATTCGGCTTTGAATGAGGATAATGCAGAGAAAATTGAAGCTGTTGAAAGTGAAATCGAGACTGAAAAAGAAAGCTACGAGCAATCGACAGCTGCAAAAACCGACGAAAGTGAAAATGCTGATAAATACGGGCTGGAGAGGGAAATAAAGGGTTCTGATCAGGAGCTGCTTATAGATGACGTTGTCGAAAAAAATGAGAAAGTGGGACGAAAAAACGAAGCTGTTATTTTTGGAGCCTCCCTGATTTTGGCATCGCTGGCCATTGTCGTTTATCGTTTTAAGAAATCAAGAATCGCATCTGCTGAAAAATCAGAGCTGGTGGTGATAAAGCCTTGCAAGTTAGCAGCAGCAGTTGAGGAGAAGAAGAAAATCGAGTTTATTGCTAGACCTTCTGTGTTAGATTCAACCGAAGAAGCTCCTAAAAAGCTCGACCATTTTGTATACGCGCCAAGTGTCGAGTTGATTGGAGAGATCGTTGTTGGACGAGAAAGCAATGCTAATACTTATACACTAGCTGGACCGGTTTTAGCACCAACTCAGATGTCTGCTCGCGAGTCTTCCAATGTTAGTTCGCATTCGTTTGGGAGTTTTACGACCGAAACAAAGATAACGAAAAAAGAGGTATGTTTTCGAATTAAATAGTGAATTTATTTAGGCAGTTCTTTATTTTATATCTCCTATCCCCTATCTTGTTTTTTTTTAATATTTTGATGGTATATAGATTGATTGGGTAGAATAATATATAGGTATACAATATTAGTTTTAATACAATAATTATTCATTCTATGTTGAATTTGCTGTTTTAGCACACTGTCTAAGTTCTTGATGAATAAATGAAATCTTTCACAAATATCAAGAGTGTGTTTATAATTCCAAAAGATAGATCAAAGTGTTTTTTTTTGTTTTTTTTTTTTTTTTTTTTTTTTTTTTTTTGTGTGTGTGTGTGTGTTTTCCTCCTGTAATTAATTTGATAATAATAATAATGATAACTCTATATCTAATTTTGAACTGAACAGCAGGGAGGCCAAAGTGGGGAACGTGCAGTCGAGTCTACTCCGGTTAGGCGATCGAGTCGGCTCCGCAGCCGTGCAGCCGCCACGTCACCATGAAATTGTTTTACCAGTTTAGGACTTTCTCTTGTACTGAAACAGCATCCTCAGTTGTTTCTTGACTTCTAGAAACATTAACTCAGTAGCTGCTCATGGTCTGTAGTTATTTCTTTAGGGTTTTTTAATTGTTTGGTTATGTTGAATGGTACTTCTCTGATCTAATCTGATCTTTATAGGCTTGCAATTATTTTTTCTTTGCTTTTGACAGATTTAGTGTTGTGTGTGTTTGTTTTTACTTATTTTGTTTGTTTGTTTCATTGTTATTTTTTTACTGGAATCTGAGTTTCATCTCAATATTGCATGCTAATTGTCCTCTACATCAAAAAAATGTTGTTTCAGACTTTGTAGGCAAAATTATGAATGGTAAGAGATTTTCCTTGTTCACTAGTTTTTGGATCACATTTTCCTTCATTGTGTAATATCTTTCCTATAATTTACAAATGGTAAGAGATTTTTGAGATCTTAATGTAATTGAGCATATTTGGGACAAAAGGTGAAAAATATCCAAAAAGAAAAATAATTGATAACAAGATTAGAAATCTAAAAGGACAATTGGATATGTTTTAGAGTAGCACATAATTTTATTTTATTTTTCAAATTGGGATTCATTTTGTTTTTAATTAGTCCTCGATGAGAATAAATTCTTCCCCAAGATCTTCTCTTTCTGCTACTTGGCTTAAAAAAACGATAAATGGTGCCCTTTTATTCTGAAATAATAGGGGATCTCACTTTTGTGTACTTCTACATTGACTGATGCATAATGGGAGAAAAAAATAAAAATAAAATCACCACAAAATTTGTTATTTACAATCTCTTCCCCTCTATCTTCCTCAGTGGGGCCCTCTTCTAGTAGGAAAAGAAGAACCCTTGATAGGTTTTTTTGCTATTGTGGGCTTAGGAAGAGTATAAGATTTGTAGCTATGTAAGCCAGTTGCAATGCTCTTAGAAGCCTTCATGTTTCTTCTACATGGAGTTGCTCTTTTGGCCAAATCTTCAACACTTGTCACCCTTGAAAGTGATGTAAATGACTCTGATTTGCCTTGATAAAATTTCGAAAGCCCTCTTCTGCAAAATAATTATTATCATGAATAATTACAAAAATTTACTCGAAAAAGCTCCAATTATTGTGTTGTTGTAAACAAATGTTTTGGGAAGTTGTTAAAGATAATGTTTTGACTTACTTGATGGGCAATTGTGTCATGATTTCGGAGAGATCGTATAAAGCTCGGCTCGCAGAGAACGAAGATGATGCCGAGGAAGAGGCATCATCCGCTATATCAGATGAAGTTATGGATGATCCATTTGAGACCGTTGATTCTTGCCCTATAGATGAAGTGGTCGATGATGATGAGCATTTTCCATTGTTCTTCATCTCTTCTTCAAATTGAAACCATGAGTCTTGAAACAACTCATGATTTTTGCCTTCTGCCATATTGCTAATTATCATGTAACAAAATATCAAGTGATAAATATATAGAGAAGTATGTTTTCGCCACATAAAATAAAATGAACATATAACATGAATATTTGGGAGCAAGCTAAGGAAACATTTATATATATGGTATGGGCATGCATATAAATTAAAAAAGAAATTAAAATTGAGTGGATTGGGCAAGTTGATTGCGGTACAATGAGTTGATTTATTACGTTGGGTGTATGAAATTTCCATGGTTTAAGGTCGAGAAGATGACACGTGGACAATATCGAGGGGCTAATACCCTAACAAGCATCGATTGGATAAAGTATACACGTTGGAAACAACACGTGTCGTTTTATCATGATGGTTGCATGGGTTTTTAGGTGTTATCGAGGGCCACTTTAGAGGGGCCTCGATTCAAATTTGTTAATTTCCGACACTATTTATTATTAGGCTTTACTTTTGCGCCTTATCTTTAGATTCGGCATTATCTTCTCCTATGGTTTGAAATGATTTCTTGACTTTTAGGAATTTTGCCTACTTTATGAAGATAAGTTCCATTTATTGTTACTAGAAACCAATCCATATCCTAGTCACCATCTCATCCCTACCACATATACACAGACATATATAAATTTGTATGTAACGCATTTTTGGTCAAGAAACAAAACTGCGGGAATTGGGAAACCTGAACAAAAAAACATGGGATTGACCAACTTGCTTGTCTCACCAACTTAGCAAGAATCAAATGAAATATTTATTTTTTAAATTTTATCATATGGCATATTTAAAATTGTGAAAGATTTGGGGAAAAAAAAACTCTTATTTAAAAGGAGATGATTACCATTCTTGGGTTTACCCAAATTACCAGAAAGATCTGATTATCTTTCATATGTAAACAAAAAAAATTAACATAAAATCGCACATAAATATAAATTTATAAGATAATTAACTTATAAGGCATCAGAGGTGATTTGTAATTATTCCTTATAATTATTGGCTCTATTGACAGTAGTGTGCAAGTGCAACTACTTGAAGTTAATCGTGGAGAAATTTTGGGATTAAAATGATTGCACTCATGACTAATAAATATAATTATGTTGTTCGTAGGGTTAATTTACCTTTCAATCATTCACACTGTTAATCTTTTTAATCCCATAAATATGATTACTGGTTCATATTTCTAATATGTTACTATGTGCTAGTGTTGACTAATTTGTAGTAATAATACCCAATAAGTTACAAATGTCGGTATTCTTATTCTCTTTCATTTTAATTTTCAGATAAAAGATCATTATGTCGTCAGATATACGTGGAAATTCAGAGGGGTTCATTTGTAAAATTAAATGCAAAATATTCTATAATGCATTCAATCACTTTCATTTCAAAAGCTTATCACAATATTAAATTACGTGTCACGGAGGCACATGTTTGCTGACCCATTTTCAGACTTATCTTATCACAAACCAGAATGTCAGAGTTTCCTGGTTGGGGACATCTTTTTTAATATATTCACTAAGGGACACTTTCGTCATTTAAGCAGATTATTTCATTTTCTCTTCTTAATATTTTTCCTTTTCTTTTCAATTAGGCACTTCTTACATACATTTAACATAATGTATAAATATTAGGTAAATTACATTGTAATTTTTTATCTAAGAGCATTTTCAATGAAATAATGTTGAAAGTGAAAAAATTGATACATGCCATAAAAATAATTATGTCACAATAAATACTTGACATTGTCAAGATCAATGTCAAATTCTAGACATTACTCTTCACAATGTTTACAATTAATTCAAAATATATCATCCAATCATTTTATTTCTCTCTTTATTTTTTCTGAAAATAAAAATATAAATGATCACATATTTAACATTAATTATAAAATATCAATATTATTTATCACATAAGTTCAATTAACACTATTGATGCTCTAAAAGGAAAAACTGTTTATAAGAATGTGATTGATAGAAAAATATAACTTTTATAAAATTCGCATTTTCTCAATCTTAAAAAAACTCCTTGGCTCATCAACTCAAATTATCATATTCGAACATGCCAACTGAAGTTTGATTTACACTAGCTTGATGCTCAAGTAGAGTTGGGCTCGGCTAAAACGTCATCGAACCAAACTAGTTATTTTTGCACTTAGGGGTTGTTTGAACTATGTTTCGTTGGGATTCTAAATTCTGGTATTCAGAATTTTGAGTACTTATAATTCTGTATATAGTAATTTGTTATATGATTCAAAATCCCTTATTTTTATTATAGATGTCAAATCATTTATGAAAAGTAGATGATAATGTATTTGTATATTGTATTTGATATCATCATGTGTGGATGAAAGTGTATTATTATATTGTATTTAGTAATACTTAATTTTTTAAATATAATGATAATGTGATAAGAGATGGGTGTGAAATTAGGTGTAAGAATTAGTTGGTTGTTAATTGAAAATTAGAGTCGTAAAACAAACGAGCAAAATTTCGTGTCAATATAATGATAATTAATAGATTTCGTGTTGGAGCCTTGGAAAATTAACTAACAAATAGGTTGGATTACTTTTCATAAACATGCAAAACAAAAAATGGGCTATATTTTTTTGCCCACATGTAGAAAGTATTGTCTATTGGTCGAGTCTGCCCAGCATGTGAATCGTCGGAACCAAATTGGTTCATCGTGTCAAATTGAACTAGGTCGGAACCGCCTAATTTGCAGAGTATTAATGATATTCATTAGTGGTATTATTGTGTATTATTAATATTAGGAAAAGTTATGGTGATCCATTAGAATAATAAATTGAGAATAGTTTGTGTAAGATTTTAAATTTCACCCAATTATAAATTAAGTAAACCCATATAATGTCAATTTCTTTTGTGGCACAAGTCAATATGGATCACAAGTGTCAGTTTTTTCTGTGCAAAATTTTACAAGTGACATTTTGTCGAGGATAAAATATTTCCAATACACTAATATACACACTTCACAAGTAAATATATTTATAATATATGACTATATCTTTTTAATATAGTCCACTTACAATGAAAATTGGCACAAATATATCAACTATTAAAAAGTTTTATAATTTTAAAAAACATAAATAATTAGTTTTTCGTAACTTTTATTTCCCTTCTTGTTTTCCAATTTTTAGTCGGCAAATATGTTAATTATGTATAATTATAAGTTCTTAATTTTATTACATAAAACTAAAAACAAAATTTAAATAATTACCTATTTACTTTTTAAAATGGTCTACCGAGAAAATTCATGATAGTCAGATTTGAAATTATAAATGCCTGTTCTGATTTTTGTAAAATTAGTTTCAGAACTTTCAAATTTCTTGATCAAGTCCACTAATCTGAAGAGTCCACTAACAGAGCATCAATATCTTCACCATAATTTATTATAAGCTCGGAAAAATACTTCATAATATCTCACATGGTCTACACGTGATTAAAATAAATTTCAAAATTTACTAACATTTAAAATCTTCTTAGAAACAGAGAAACGATAAGAACTACGATAGAGGGGGGGACAAAAGAATTTACCATTACAAAAAACAAAAATGGATAAGAAAACAAAGTTTTGATATTAAACATGTGGGGAAGATGATTGTTGAGACTTTCAATGGATAATTGAAAAACAACTGCCCATCTTCCCCTCCCAAGATCAATTTTGCAGAGAATACTTTCGATCAAAGTGCATTTTTAGTCGCACAGCGCCGATACACACAATCTCTGCTTTATATTCAAGTAAATATACAGTTGAGAACAAACCAAGTATAAGTAAATATACAGTAGATAACAAAGCAGGGTAAATTCTTGGATTTGAGAGGAAAGGATGGCCAAGGTTGATTTATATAGGCGAGAGGTGACGGCACAACAGAGGAAAACGAGATTAGGGTTTTTGTACTAACGTTGTCTATTACCCAAATTAGCCCCTTATATTTGAAGTAGTACATACAATACAATACTACAGTACAAGATTAGATAATTAAGTATTATTAAATAATTTTTTAATTAATTTATTTAACTTCCATCTTCCTTTTTACTTTTGTTAGGAACAATTTAACCTTCTTGTTGAGCTCAACTGTACAAATAATTACTAAAATGATTTTTATCTAATGATGGTGTTGTTAAACATGTTTGTATTTTACTGTGTGCATTACACTTTGTAATACTCGTAACTGTTATAAATATTGGCCTTATTATAATTCAACTGGTTTTGTGCACGGGCAGAAAGTTTAAATATAAAAATATAAATTATATTAATATTATTATTATTATTATTTACTATGTGAAAATATAAATAAACAGAGACATAGAGATAAAAATAAATAACTAAAAAATCCACACTACATAAAATTATAAATCGAATCCACAATATATATATATATATATATATATATATATATATATATATATATATATATATATATATATATATATATATGTGAATGTTAAGATTATACGTTATTGAATAATTCTTTGTACATTACATTATTGGTCATGTGCGATTCCGAATTGTCATCACCACAAACTAATATTTTCAAACAATTTCGATAGTTGACACGCGACACATAAACATATAATTGACCATGACTGAATACGGGATATTTCAGATAAAGGTCGTTCGAAAGTGACTGACCATGAATCTTGTTTATCATCATCGCATATGAAATCATGAGCGAAAATTGCCTTCGTTGAAACTTGAAAGATATTCTAACGTTAGAAGGCATTAGATTCATCCGGAAAAGCAACATCTTTCACCTGACTTTGCACCATTTAGAAGTTTGCATTCGAGGACGTGACTGAAAAGTCTTGTAATAACCAATCTCGTCTTGTCATAATCCCATGGAGTGGTCTATATTTTTCAATAACATAATAGGAGTCTCAATCTTTAGATGCAATCTGTGATTGGACAATCCAAAATACTCTATACCATTCCAAAACTCAGTCGTGTGCAAATTACTTAAGAAGTCATTCTCATCGTCAAATCTAATTTTTTTTAATAATCTCATAATCTCAATTTATAATTACGCACAATTCATTCAAAAAAATAATGAATAAAGTAAATTAAACTAATCTACGTGAATGGAAATTAAAATAAAATTCTCAAATTTATACATTACCAGATGCATGGTTTTAATTAAACACAATAAATTTAATAATATTACCAGATAATACATTTAAATACATTTAAATTGCATAATATAATAAGATATCAATTAAAAATTAATAAAGTATATACATACATACACATATGTATAAAATTAATGAGCTTTGCACTTCAAATTATGATTACAAACAAATTGAATTTACTCTACGATTAATAAAATATTATATATTAAATTAAGTTAATCTACATTAATATGTAAATAAATTACTTAAAAATTAATAAAACATACATACATACATTTATTTCTCTTTTACGAGAATAGTACTTTTGTCATTAAATAAAGAAAATACATATGAAGCATTCCAAAAATTATTTAAAGAAATAGCTAAAATTTAAAAAGTCAACAAAAAATACGGAGAAATGTTAAATAAAATACTTTATCAAATATATAAATATATATGTAATTTATAAAATATTTACTTAGTAATTTAAGTTTATATAATTACAACTAAATCATATTGATAATTCATTGAATACTAACACATTTGATAAAAAAAATCTGAAAATCTTGTAATATAATTTTACAACTACAAACAATTCGAAATATATTTATTATTCATAAAATAATAAAATTAAATTAATCTACATTAATAGAGATTAATATTAAAAAAATGTATGCACTACCATGTATAAGATTTAAATTAAATACAAATAAATAATAAACTCATTTGATAAAATACCTTACATTATATTAGATAATCAAATCTATACATAAAAACAAATTAATCTACACGTATTGAAATTGAAATTAAAAATTGAAATACATACAATAACGTATAATCGATTTAATTTAAACACAATCGATAAATATTAAAAACATCATAATATAATTATAAATTTAAAATAAATAAAAACAATTTAGAAATATTTGATAATATAATTAATAAAATTCAACCAATTTAAAACCCATTTAATTGATTAAATACAACTCAAACCCTTTTTTTTTTTTAGTCCACTTAACAATTGAGAGGCTCAATTATTTTGAATCCAATTTAAAATATGATAAGCCCAACCGTAGATCTGGATCCAAACCCATAACATGACTACATAACCCTAGGTATAAAAGTTGTTAACCCTAAAAAATATGAAGTATCTTGAATTTAGATCAATACATTATCAGATACATGATTTTAATTAAATACAATAGATTTAATAACATTACCAGACAATACATTTAAATTAAACTAATATTAGAATAAGATATTATTCTAATATCTTATTTAAATTCAAAATTAATAAAGTATATATACACATACACTCTCTCTTTATATACTTAAAATCATATAAAAAATCAAATAAAATAAAATATCCAAAATAATTACTCTATATCTTATTTCAATTCAAAATTAACTATAGTATATACATACATACACATATACATACAAAAAATAAATACTTTTAATTTAAAGTAAGAAAAAAGAATATAATGTTATTAAATTTATAATTAAAATAAATAACTAAATTTGAAGAAGCAAAACAAAATAAAAGAAAATACATAGACATATAAACTAAGACATTCGATTCTCGAACAACTTGACATTGATCTTCTTTATAACATCAGTGATTCGCCATCCTTGTTTTACATAATTAGAGACAATTTAAGTCAATTCAATACATTAATCGAATATTAGTAGACGATTCGAACTTATATATCTATATATAATGATAAAATTTAGTAGACTACCCGAACCTATATATCTATATATAATAATATAATTATTGAGAATCAATAATTACCTCCGAATCATGAAAAATGATTTTCATGAAAGTCTTTTGTTCCTTGTCATCAAATCCTGATCGAGCAAAAAATCGAACAACACTAAGCTTAAGTGTTTTATTATTCGTTCGGTCGATGTCTTTTGCTGAGTCCAAATAAAGGAGGCATCGTTCCAAAAATTTTGGTTGCCCAAGTTTTGAAAACAGAGAAAAAGCATAGACACATTCGGGTGGGGAATTGAAATTGATTCGTAAAGAATATAACATATATTTATAGGGAGATTAGTTGAAACAATAGAGATTCAAGTTTTGAAATTCGATAACCCAAACATACATGATTTCGTATCACTCATTATAGATATTGTGTTCGATTTTAATTTTTTGTCCATTTTTTATTTGTCGATTATGGAACGAAAAAAACAGATATATTTCATGAAATAAATGTCTTTAAATAGGCAAACGAATCATATAAAGTCTTTTTTTTTTAAAATATGATCCGACTCGAAATATCAGAATTATTCAATATTGAATAAAAATTTGATGTACTGTATTTTCTTTGTTTAGAATTCTATTTTTCGTACATTTTTTATTGGTTGATTTTAGAGTGAAAAAATCAATCTGCAACATTTTTCATAAATTAAACATCTTTAATAAACCAAACAAATCGTATGAAATATGATTTTTTAAAAAAATATGATTCGGACTTGAAATCTCATAATTATTCAATATTCAATAAAAATCTGATATACTGTATTTTCTTTGTTTCGAACTCTATTTTTCGTATATTTTTTATTGGTTGATTTTATTTTTTAAAAATTGATCTACTGCATTTTTCATAAATTAATATCTTTAATTAGGCAAAAAAATCGTATGAAATCAAAAATCTGATTTATTGTATTTCTTTTGCTTATGATTCTAATTCTGCAAGTAAATCGGATTAAATCAACTATCGATTTTTTAAAACAAAACTACTGTAGAAGATACCTGATTTCTTAGAGTTTAATTATGCAAGGAGATTAATATTTGTTCAATTTAATATGCTTTAATATTTTATTACTTTTTACCAAATTAGTTATATTTGGGACCTGTAATTTATTTAAACTCGATGCCTTGATTTTTTTATTCTGATTTTTTCTTAGGGCCTGTAATTTAATTTATGTTCACACTTTATTTTTCTTTATTCGGGGCATGTAATTAAATTTATTTTTATAGTTGCTTTTCTTATGCATAATCAAATCTTATCATTGTAATCACTAATTAGATGATAGAAAAACTGATTTTAAAACGTAATAATTGGATATATAT